>JASANC010000833.1:0-44014 GCA_030248135.1 Theristus sp. LFF4_11 | reverse complement strand
TTGCATTTTTGATGCTTGAATGTAGACCACTCTAGAACATCCTGATGGGCAAGGCTCACACGGCTCACACCAACATGGACCTCCTGCGCAGCGTGAGGTTTCATCCCATGGACACGGTTGGTGTCTTGATTCAGTTCAATGACATTGCTATTTGCAGCCAATCAGATTCTAGCAATACAGTGAATAAATGAATGGTATTTTCAATGCTTGAACGTAAATCACTTCAGAGCACCCTGATGGGCAAGGCTCACACGGTTCGCACCAACATGGACCTCCTCCGCAGCGTGAAGTTTCATCCCATGGACACGGTTGGTGTCTTAATTTAATCCAATAACATTGCTATCTAGATATTTGCATCCAATCAGATTCCAGCCAATACAGTGAATACATGAATGGTATGTATTATCAATGCTTGAATGTAAACCATTATTCCAGAACACCCTGATGGGCAAGGCTCACATGGTTCGCACCAACATGGACCTCCTCAGAAGCGTGAGGTTTCATCACATGGACACGGTTGGTGCTCTCCACCTCTTTATTTTAGTCTTATTTGTTTCCTTTTAATGCCAAATATCCCAACGCTAGTTTGTTTTCAAAACTTTAGTTCACACTGATGGCGAGGATGAAGATGGCCACGATGATGAAAAGCGCAAATTCAGTTTTGGCAAAATGTTCGGCAAAATAAAAAAGCTGTGCAAGCACGGCCATGGTGGTAGTGAAGCAGACGTTGAAAAGCGCAAAGTCGACTTTGGCAAGATTTTCAACAAAATCTGCAAACACGCACACAAGGGTGATGAACACAAAGAAGAGCAAGAAGATGGCGACAAAGAAAAGCGCAAGTTCAGCTTCGGCAAATTATTTCACAAAATCTGCAAACACGCCCACAAAGGTGATCAAGAAGACCACAAACAAGAGGATGGCAACATCGAAAAGCGCAAGTTCAGCTTTAGCAAACTCTACAACAAAATCTGCAAACACAGCCACGGACATGGACAAGGGGATGAAGAAGAAGAAGAAGTTGACCCAGAAGAACGCAACGATGTCTCTTCGCATGGACATGGTACATGCAAAAAAGCCTATAAAACACTTTAACAGCATTTCAGTAAACTCCAAAAAAACTGTTTATTTTTAAGAACGTCAAAAAAATTCACGGTTGCGATTTTAGGATGCTCTCTCTAAAATGCACCGTAACGATTTTTTCAGTGTATCTCACGTTAAACATGGGAGTAACTTACTCAAAACGAGCGAGCTTCACATTACAGAGCATCCTGAAGGTGAAGGTTCGCACGACGGGCCACACGGACCGCCGGCGCCGGCGGCCCCTCAGAAACGCTTTTTCGGCAAATTCATGGAGAAATTATGCAAGTATGGCGTGTGCCCCATGCGCAACGATGACGTGTCTTCACATGGACATGGTTGGCCAAGCTCTCTGATTGTACCTTGATTTGTGAGGTAAGATTTCGTTAGACTCTTAGTATTCCGTGTTTGCAGACCATGCCAACGGAGAAGGCTCACACGCTGGCCCCCATGGTCCCCCCACAGCAGCCTGAGGTTTCGGATTTTTTTTCGGTTGGTGCAACGAAATAATGCAATGTAATAAAAAATAATATAATAGTAATAAATGCGATTTGTGTAGGCTTGCTTGTTCAGCATTATTATGAAGCCATAATGATGTTTGTCTGTGATTGAAAAGATCAAGAAGACAGATGGACTTTTAGATGCGCCAAGAAACAAACAGGCAACATTTCGAAGGATCCACTTTTTTGTTTTTCAACATTTGTGATTTTTTAAACTTGTTTCACTCTGAATGTTATTCTTGTTTATTTTTTGCAGTCCACCCTTACAACCAAGGTTCCGGGTCCGTCCGCACGGCGCCTAAGCATAAAGAAATCCGCTCAACATTTTTTATTTAAAAATAAGTAATGAAATGTAACACGGCTTCTACAAACCATTTCCAGGATGACACTTGTTTTTTTGCATCTGCACTATGTTAAGGCATTTTTGCTTTCTCTTCTGTTTTCGCAGTGATTTGACAGCTTTGTTGCTTTTGGTTTGAGTATTTGAAATTGACGTTTACACGTGACATTGAACAGAATTCTCATGACGTTTCAGAGAATGAAAAAAAACCAATAAAACTATTTTGCAAGTTTTTATCTGATAGTAACACCAGCTATTCTTCCTATCCTATTCGATCCAAAATCATTGCAAACTAACATTTACGAAAGTAAAGCAGCTTCTTTCACGTTCCATTCGCCAGGGGAGCAGTACTGTCCATGGACAACGCACGCAATTAATGAACCATGGGGCTTCGCAATGAAGGCTAATTACAGTACAGCGTGAAGAGCTGTAAACACGATTATTAGCTCAATAGCTGTGAATCCAAGAGAAATAATTGTGTCGCCCGGGTGAAAAAACGTATTGATTAGAGATTTTGCTACTGCTTCTGTTACGGCTGTGCTACAAAAGAAAAACGTGCCGTACGTTCGAATCGAACTCACAAAATGTCGTCGCAAAATTACACTATCGACTCTGATCAAGTATTTTGAACAAAATCTACAGGATTTTTATTTGCTTTTTAAGTTTTAAATCATAAAAATTCAATGCGATTTTCGTAGTTTCTCTGTACGATTTTTTCATTTGGGACTGCGCGAAATTTGGAGCAGGGTAGTAACGGTTATTCGCTCGTATCTATATCTTTCCTCGCACACGCTTTCATTTTCATGAATGTTTTCATTTTCCATGTCTCATGCGCACACACTTTCCACGCTCTTTAACGAAGATTTTACTGGTTTCTGCGCGTATGTACCTAGGGTTAGGGGCTTTGAAAAAAAAAATTTTTTATTTTTTTTTCGTTTTTTTTTTAATTTGGATTTTTTTTTAAACTTAAAAAAATTTGAAAAATTTTTCTTCTACTTTGCTCTGAAAATTCGATTTATGGCATAATTTTTTGAAAGTTCAAACCAAATTTTCTTCCCAACTTCTTTGTGTGCTTAGGTACATGTCATTATTTGGTCATTTTGACCGACGTACTCCATGTTTTTCGATTTGGATGACTTCTAGAGTCAATTTTTAGCGTTGAAATGACTTAACTGAATTGAAATATCGTTTCAGAAATCGTTTTCTTGCAACTTAGAACATGTTTTTTCAGTCGGTAGGCCATGAGATGAACATGATATCTTGTTGATTGGCGTACGTTATAGGTCTACAATGGAGTTGTGCGATATATTGTTAAACAATTGGAGCGGGGATGTTGGTTAATACCACATCACACGACCGTTTTTCAGATACCCGATAACATGGCCACATGTTAAAACTTGTGTGCTGAGCTAAACTAACGTGTTAAACTTGCGTCTGTCAGTTGCCCGCAACGTGATCGCGAAATCATGGTACGTGTTTTCGATACGATGATTTGAAGAGTGGGCTCTCGCCATGTGGCAGATAGCCTAGCTGGTTGAACCTGAAAGTAAGTGTCTTGGGGGGGGGGGGGGGCGACCGGGTCGACAGGGGTTGCCGACTTAGCTACAGCAAACAGGAATTTTTGAACACAGTCAAATTTTGGTAATTTTCTAAAGAGGAACAACTAAGAACGGTTCAATATTCAAGTACACGTCGAAAATTGTCCTGTTTTACTGTTGAAAATGCAACTTTCCCTCTATGAAATGGACATAATTTAAATAAAACACGATTTTCGCTCTTATAGTTTTCCGGATCGTTCTGAAAATAGTCTAGATGAACTCAGCTCGACGAGACGCTTCGAACAAACCTAACTTGTAAAAAAAAAAATTTTTTTTTTAATTTTTTAATTTAAAAAAAAATCCGGATTTTTTTTCCCTCATCCCTATATGTACCGCCCTTTTGTAAATCACAACGTGCCTCAAAATACAATTTACGCTTGGCCGATTTGTGCGTGCAAAAGCATGCGCAAACATAAAATTGGCATACATACACACTTTTTTCTGATTTCGTTTTTGTCATGGCCGAAAACAGTTTCTATGGTAAGAGCTTGGTTTGACTTTCCGCAAAAGAACTTATTTTCACGTTTTAACTGTAAATAAACGTTATTTTGCATGGCTTATACTTTCATCTGTGCATACGTTGTATGTTTATTTCAACAAATCAGAGCGTTTATTCTTTACTTTATGTCTATGATTAGAAATTTGTGCAACTAAACACTGAAAAAGCTCTCTGTTCGATTCGGAGACTTCCAGACACACTCAGAACAGCAGTGGAATTCTGTGGGGTGGTAATTGTTGATGGATTCGCAAACCGAATTGTAAGCGGATTTGTAAACGGAATACCGGTCTTTTGAGAATGAAAAATGTTGATATTGACATTAAAAACTTCGTTCATCGCAGGTTGAATAAAATAAGATAGCAGGCTGCTGGACAAGTATGTTGCGTGTGACACCTGAGCAAACACGCACCAACGGCACCTCTTCTTCGTTGCTTTCCAGAGCAAAATCAACTTTCATACTGTTTATGAAACGAAAATACATTTCAGCATTGAATCGGATGAAAAATTGATAGCCCAGCCCCAACCCAAGCAAAACAATTTTTCCAAACTGTTTTACTTCAAAACACAAAATACATGTTGGTGTTCGGAAAAACAAGATGGTTCACTGGGGCAGTCCATGGTTAAATCTGAATCTTTGAATCAGCACACACATATATAGGCATTTTTTCAGTATTTCCATTCTGCTATTATTTATGATTATTTTGAATTATATCAGCCGATGCCTGCGTGAATGTAAGTGCAGTGGTGCCAGTCAATTATTGACAGCTTGCCATACGCTCGACTTATTGAAGCTTGTTTTTCTTCAGCTCTAGATACTTGTGACACATATGTTTCGTGTGTGCCCCCCTCCCACCACTTTGAACAACTTGCCATTGCATGAAGCATAATGCTACAAGCATTTCAGAACAGGCACACCATGCACATGGCATGTTGAACCTGATACTGTTTGGCTATATATGGCAAAGTTTCTGATTAATCCCAACGAAAGAAAACGCGCATGGAGAACAACGTTTGCATGATGTGTTGTGTCAAGACAAGACGCTGTTCGAACTTTCCCTATACGGTACTTTTACAAAAAGATCAGAGCACATCCGCGTGGTTAACGTTACAGAGTACAATGTTTGTTGTTTTTGGCCCATTTGTACTGCAATGGACTGGCATCAATTTTCAACATACTTTCAAAAAATACAGTCTCATAAAGTGCGGTAGATGAATACCGTATACGGGACACCACAGTTTCACAATTGATTGTCTTGCTCCGTTGCACGTTTGACCCATACAAGCAGCCGCCACAAGACAGGACACATGTCTGCTTGTGATATTATGCTTTATGTTAAGACGCGCGCGATCTGCACAGTACGGCGGCTTTTTTGCTTTTTTTCTTTTATGCGTCCCGTCGAAAGCTCGTTGCGCTATCAATCTCTCCGGTTTGCTTGGTGCATTTCTTATGAACATTCATTATTTTGAAACCCTCGCAGACGCGCGCGCGCTCACACACTTCTTTGCCGACACACCACCAAACTTGTGTTATCATGCTTTAATGTTTTTGCCAACGTTTTGGCGCGTTGCTAAATCCGGTTTTGTTAGAATTAAAGGTTGTCATAGTGATTAGTGGCTTCTTGCTAAAATGCAGTCAGACTGGACTGACCGATACCAAACATGTGAACGTATGAACTGCCGGATATAATTGAACGAAAGAAAATACAAGAAACAATTAATCAAGGTGCTTTGAGTAAATATGGTGAAACGTTGACGAAACATGGTCAATCCGGGAAACACCAATGAAGAGTTTCGGTGCTGTTTTCAACTGGTGCACGTCAAAGTAAGCACAGGTTTTTCTTGTGCGACATGCTAATTTAGGTGCACGGATAATGGAAGTCAGTCACAATTTTAAAAAAAAACAGAATTACAATTTTAAAAATGGCATTTTTGTTTGTTTGTTCTGCAGTTGGCGTCCTATCTGCTGGTCGCGTGCAACCTCGGCGTGGCTGCGGTGCATTTCCTCTACTCGGTCGTCCGTCTCAAAGTGCACTTTGTCACCATCTACACCGCAATCGACGTTGCCACGATGTTGGTCGCAGTCGCCGCGTTGTACGCACTCATGCGCAGGAAGCATCTGTTCCTCGAGCCAGCGATGCTCTGCTTGGTTCGTACAAACAAAACTCGCTTTGCGTAACACGTTTTTTTGCCCATGAGACTCGCAAAAACGATAAAGTCCTAGTATGAAGACAGTGCACTCGGTTATTATAATACAGCGCCTGTAACTCGCACGGGCACACACGATACCACAGCAGCGCGCGTGCGTGTGTGCGTGTGTTTCGTTTGTGACTGTGTTTGTCACATAGACAAGTGTAATGCCTTCAAACGACGACTTTATCAAAACGTTCGTTGCTTGCAGGCGTTTGGTGTCGCTGTTCTCCTGATCGCCAGCCTCGGCTACACTGTGGTCATTGTGTTCGGTGACATGGAGAATGTGAAACGACTCATACAGCCGACCAAGCAATGGAATGTCATCGAGAACGACACTGGTATGATAAGATCTTTGTTTGAACGCGTGCTGCCGGGCACATGTATTTCTGATGCATCATGAGATTTAGGCCCGGTGCAATGTCGTGGCAAAAAACCTCGGAGTGTCTTCCGCAAACTGGAGTGAGGGCGGGAACGGCAAATCTGCCTGTGTGCACACACTAAATAAAAATATCTGAAGTGTGTCCGGTGTCCGTGCCGTGTCCGCCGCGGTGTTTGTCTCGGAAATGAAAGTAGCTACTGTACGTAAAAAAGCTGAGGGCAAACTTGTTACTCACTGTTCATGAGCAACTTTTAGTTTCGGGACACCGCGCGGACAGGAGTTTGCGGATGACGCGACAACGGACAGGACACCGAACACCACATTAGAGATTTTATTTCGCGTGCATGCTCCCATGGTACATGAAACCATTGCTAGAGTCCTGCTTGTCATACATTTCCAGTGATCTTCATGATCTGCTGGAGTGCTGTGCTGTTGTTCATCATCGCGGCGAGTGTGCATGCATGGGAGTACACAGTGCTGCACCGGTGTCATCGGTGGATCAGACTGCAGCAGCGTAGCGCGCAACACGACTCAAGCAAAGTGGCCACCATCAACAGCCATCATCATCAGCACAACAACGTCCACCAAGCCGACTCAAATCACTCACCATCGAACGCGAGCGATTCAAAGTTCGCGCCATATTTCGCGAACAATCAATCGAACGATCATAACAACCGTTTCAACACGGCCGTGACCGCAGCAGCGAACGAACATGCGGCCGTCAGAAGCAGCAACAATTGCAGTGTGATTGTGAACTTTGAAGATAGCCGCGACGTGGTGATCATTGGCAATGAGAAGGCCAGAAAACACAATCGGGCACGGAAAAATGCTGTTTGAATAAACTAAGTGCAAAACAAAACTCTTCTCCCGCATGTAATATTATGTTCCACACGAAAACCGCACAATACCGAGAAAAAGTACCAGTATTTATTCACTCACTCAAAAAAGTCTGGCCTGTGAACAGCAGTTGCACACATTTTGCACTTGTTGTTTTCAGCCGGATCGACTTAAAATTTCATGGAACTAAGGATCGCCCAAAAACGGCGTCGTTTTTTTTAATTCGCCTAAAAGCGCAAGATTTTATTGCGTCTGAGCGCCTGCTGCGCGCGTTTGCGCCTGCGCTGCTGTGCGATCTGCCACTTTGGCCGTTGGTAGGTTCGATTCATGCCTTTCGCCTCCTTCCAATAGTTGTCCACGATGATTGTCACTGGCAGGGCGACCACCAGAAGGCCAATCGATATCGCCATCGCACCGATGATGCGACCCACTGCGGAGAAAGACAAACAAACAAAACGTTGATGATCATGCAATTTAGAGACAGAATAACAGTTGTCCTTTTGTGAACATACGGTATGTGGTTATGTGGTTTTTTTAAACCCGTCATATATTTTTCAACGGAATACAAAGAAGACAGAGCAGCCGTGTTGGGCTGCAAAGAAGACAAATTGGGGCTGAATGGGTTTTTGATTCAATTCAAACCGCACCCTATTCCCGTTCGTTCGTCGTTAATTCATAGTTTCGCCTTAGCTTACTGTGTATTATCTGCGAAAATATGACAAGTCTGAAGAAACATAACAACAACGAAACCCTGTCATAAATTGCCATAATTAGCCACACAAGCGCCGACAAGCACCGACCAACGGTGACGGGCACGTTCGTGTAGCCGACGGTGGTGATCGCCACGAAACACCAGTAGACGGCGGCCGGGATCGTCGGCATGCTGCTGTCGTGCGTGTCACCTTCGACCGAATGCAACAGAATGCCGAAGAACAACACGGTCACCACGACCAACACGCAGTACATGCACAGGCGGTCGAAGCTGGAGCGAAACGTGCGAGCGAAGTGCTTCATGCCTGAAAATGAAATATAATTGTGCAAAACGTGATCCAGCACTCAAACAGAAATGTCAATATAGGCCGTTCGTAAACTCAACAGACCAACCGGCATGCTTGCGGGTCAAGTTCAGTGCTGTTGAGCTACCGAGCTGCTACTTTTTGTGTGCAGAACCAAAAAAGAAACAAAGAGAATTCACCAAAACAGCTGAAAATTCTTAAGCACGCACACACAGTAACACGGGTGAAGAGACAGAGGGCTGATAAAAACCTGTTTTTTAGAGGGTTGATTTTCGAACAAAAAGGCCAAAACTAAATGGAATAACAAAGCAACAAGCGCGCGCCCACCCTCGCTGTAACGTCCGATTTTGAAGACGCGCATGACCCGCAGCACGCGCAGCAGGCGGTTCGCACGAAGCGCAAGTGCCGCCGTGCTGAATTGCTGAAAACAGCAAATTATTTTTTTTAAATCCGGTTCTCCAAAAAATATTTGGCAAGCAGTGCCTCAAAGGGTGTCAAGTCAAAAGTTCACTGACCGCGAGTCGATTGACGCTCATGCCGAACGTGTAGTGCAGCGTCATCTCGGTGTAGAATGGTACAATCGTGAACAAATCAATCACGTTCAACGGCTCGCAAACGAACGCGATGCGATCAAACGAAATCAACAGTTTTGCGATGTACTCGAGTGAAAACCACGCGATGCACAGCTGCTCGATCCAGTCGAACAGCGGCAGCGGCTGGTCACTGCGAAATGGCAAAATCAGAAATTCGGTTGCGCCACACGCAACAATTTGCTTCTGTTGAGTTTGCCCAAAATACACAATTTTACAAGCAAACTTGGAGACACCTGAAACAATGGGGCCGAATTTTTGGTGCGTTGTCACGGACTACCACTGACGAATACTGCATATGTACACACAGGTTCAGTCAATCGATAATATTTGCACCTATCTTCCATCTCAAACGCGTCCATGGTGCTGAGTATCAATGAGAGCGTCGACAACACAACGACGAACGCGGAGAACAACGAAAGCGTACGTGCGACGCGCGACGAGTCCGGCCAGTCGAGCAGGTCGATCAGGCGATTACGCAGGCGTAAACACCGGACACCACCGCAACAGGCGTTGCCTGAAAAATGTTTTGTTGTTGTTTTTCAATAAACTCTTATTTCAATAAGCAAACGAACGTTTTGCATTGTCGTGGTTCGCAGTGATTTCGTCATCAGCGTTCAGCGACTCGGTACTGCAGTACAGTTTCACCCGACAACAGTTTGCCATCAGCGACTGCTCAATCTCCCAGAAGTTCAGCTCGTGCAGAAAGTCCAACGGGCACATGCCGGCCGGCTTGTGCAGCGCGCCAGTGACGTAGAAATTATGGATCGCCATGAATGTTTTCATGGAACGCTGCAACAAAACAAGCAAATACAGTCGAACTCGAAATTTTAGGCAATCCGCTGATTGGTTGGTGAATGGTGATCACGTCCACACGTGTGCTGCAGGCTTTCTGTGCGGGTATTGCTGTGGAAGTGGCGTCTGCCTGCACAGAAAGCATGCATCACGTGATCACCACACCAACCAACCAGCTGATTGCCTATAATTTAGAGTTCAACCATAAACACACCCTTGGCACTGAAAATAGTTACCGTAAAGTCTTGCATATAAGGTTCCTCCCACTTACAATGTATAAGACCCCCACCCAAAAGTGGGCAGAGTGTCACACGGCGGGAAACCAAAAAATTCAAAATTATGACATGGTCGAAATTCTACCCCGTTTATAAGGCCCGGAATTCCTGATGTTCGCTTTATAAGACCTCCTCCCACTTATAAGGCTGTCACACGAAATTCCACTTTTTTCAGAAATTTTTGATTTTCAAATTTATATAAGGAGACCTTATATGCAAGACTTTACGGTACTCAAAATAATTACCACTTTAAAAAATAAAATTGAAAAAATTGTTGAGCAGCAAAACATCCAAAACACACATTCAGTAGTTGACTAAGCCTAAGCTTCGTTTGGTGGGGTGGGCGTGGGGCCACCTTTATTTTTCTTTCCGTTCCACTCAGGTTTCTTTGTCTCTCAGCAGCAAGCCCACCTCAAAAAAGTACTCATCCGATTGCACAATGTACGCATCAGCCAATCGAATGCGTTGCTCGACTGTGGTTGCGTTCACGAATCGGTGCAGTCGACTCGGGCCAGCACGTTGCAACACTGTCGCCTGTGATGAAACTGTTTTGAATAACGTTTTGTTTGAACATAGCACATTTATTCGTGTAATTCGTGAGTTCTTTGTTTTGCCCACTCACTGCCTTGATCTGTATGGCGCAGCCAGCCAGATTCAAATTGAATGTTCGCTGTTCAACGTCACAGTCGACGTTCAGCGACTCTTGACCGACGTCACGGCCTCTGCAAGAGCAAACGTTTTCGAAGCTTCTCCCACCTGACAATTCATCATATCATGGTAGTGCTTTGACACGGCCAAGGCTGACAAAAACTCTAAAACATACATACGTGGTGCGTGGCGAATGGCAGCGAAACGATTGGGACGCTGGGCGTAGCTGGGTTACCGCTCGAATTGACGAAAACATTCTCAGTCACCACCGACAATGATCGACCGACAATTTATAACGAGAAAAAGCTCAGAAACAAATAACCGACAGTTAGTTTCTGTTAGTTTTCAAACTTATACAAGTTGAAGTTAATCGCATACAACTAACCTGGCAGAGCAAAGATACCAGCCGGTGCTCTGCTACTCGACAAAAATGCGCTGTTGAGTTTCAGTCGCGAAAATGACCGCAAAAAGACGAGCATTATTTGGCAAAGATAGAAAGCAACGCATCGTCTTGTTTGAATGCGTTAATGATCAACGAAAATCGATAACATTATTGACAATTTGTTTATTTCGTGTTCTTCGAACAATGTTCGTAAACCCATGATTACTAAGGTTAAGAAAAAGCACGAACACAGTCAAACAACCATCACGATCACACAGGCATATCGTTTGAAAAGTTCCATGAATATCTGACGTACAGTTTTCTTAAAAATTGATTCAAACAGTAGAGACGAATTGGAACAACAGAAAAAAACACTTTTCGAAATGTCACTAGCACAATTTTCGTAATCAGTCAGTCACTCACTCACTTCACTCACTCCACTCACTCTCAGATCACCCGACTCACTCCGCCCACTCCACTCACTACACTCACTACACTCACTAGTCACTACACTCACACTCCATTCACTTTGTTTCACTCCACTCACTCACTCACTCACTCAAATCTAGAAATTACTGAAAAATATCAAGTGATCATAATTACTAACCCCACTCACTCCACTCACTAAACAAAGTCCAGACGAAACTCTGGGCAAAAAACCATAAAGTCACTTTTTTAGAAAGTGTCTTACGCAAACTTTTTTTAAAAACGCATTTTCAGATAAAAGTACAATTTTGATGGCCAAAATTCGCAAAGCTTCATTATGATATGCACCTGCCCCGCATCCGCATTGCTCATTGCTCATGATCCACTGGCGCGCGTGCACACGCTTCGCACTCAACATAAACTCGTTCAAAACGCAGTTATTTTCATTCCTGCTTTCTTAAAAAGGCTTGGCTTAGGTTAGGATTAGGTTAGGAACAGGTTTTGCTTAAGCTTAGGTTTAGGTTTGGTTATTAGGTTTCGGTCCGTTTTAGCAATGTCCGAGAACATCCAATATGGAGCGTGAGTTAACTGGAGCGTAATATCATAAAACGTGCCAACCGCCAAAATTCGTTTTTTTTAATTAATTAAAAAATTCATTTAAAAATCCCAATTAAAAACCGAAACAGCAGATGCGGCTGTTTGTTTTAATAATGATGCATCCACGGGCACGGTTCATTGGTTGCCCGAACTTGCCAATTCGAATCTACCTTCACGGCTATTCCGTTCCTGGCTTCGTTGTCGTTCCCTTTTCTCAATTCTCAGTTTTTATTTTTAGCAACCAAAAAAAACACGCGCCGTCATTCAAAGAGAAAACAAAATACAAAAACTATGGGTGCACGCAGCAGGCCACCACCAGAAATCGAAGGATTACATTCTCTGAAGGTAAATGTTATTTGTCATGTCATGTGGTCCGTTGTTCTTTGGTTCGGTTCTTTGTTGTTGTGTTGTGATTGCATAGTTGTTCTAGGGGGGGGCCTGGGGGGGGGGCCGGCCTAGGGTTGTTAAACAAAAATGAAAATTTTTTTTTTAAAAAAAAAAGTGATTAAAAAAAAAACAAAAATGCCGATTTTTTTTTTTAAAAAAAAAATTCGAAAAATTTTCCTCTAATATGCTCTGAAAACCTCAATTTTGGCACAATTTTTCGAAAGTTCAACAAAAATTTTCTTTGATTATACCTCGTAAAACCTTTAGCAGTCGATTTTGGGCCGTTTTACCGACTGATTTTAGGCTTCGACAACATCTGCGATGAAGTTTTTGAGCGTCCCAAAGCTTAGCCTACCATTTCCGATGCAGATAAGGTGACGATTCGCCTCGCAGAGCGTCCGATTGTGCTCGCTGCTCCGTTTGCAAGCGCTACGTTGTCTGGTTGCTGCTTCGTGTCGTGTCGTCGCGACACCATCAGAAGAATTGATCGAATTTCAAGGCGGTATGTTTGTCTTCACTTTAGCATTAGCTTAGCTGGTGACAATTAGTGACGTTTTGGAGGTCAAAACACAAGAAGAGGCATGGTGACGGTTTGGAAAAGGGGTAATTGAGGTCACCAAAACAAAATCTGCAAAGTTCCGCCATACGGGTGTCATTCGGGAGGCGCTTGCATATCATATGTGGTTCTTCGGACTCCCTGATTGATTTAGCACAACTTTGATTTTTGAAATTTTTTTTTTTAAAAAAAAAAATTTTTTTTTTAAAAAAAAAACAAAAATGACGATTTTTGTTTTTTTTAACAACCCTAGGCCGGCCCCCCCCAAAAAATTTTCGAATCTATCTCTATCAGACAGGTTTTTTCGGCTCAGCTATTATCTATCTAAAAAAAATTCTCAGCCAGCTATCTATCTGAAAATTTTTGTCTTCGAAGACATAAAATGAGTCAATTTTTGACCAAAATTGACCATTTTTGCTCGTAATTCTTGAAAATTTCGCTAATTTTAGGTAAAATACGCGTTTATACTTGATTTTTAGTGTATTTTTAGCATTATTTTGCTGTTTTTATAGCTTTTTAGCGTTTTATCTATCTATCTATCAAATTTCAAAATTTTGAGCGGCCCCCCAAAGTCACATGCCCCCCCCCGCGGCCCCCCCCCCCAAAATTTTCCAGCTATCTATCTATCTAGAAAATTTGCTCCAGCTATCTATATCGGCCCCCCCCCAACCCCTCGGCTCTGGAACAACTATGTGTGATTGTGATTGTGATAGATGTTGCTTTTGTGATTGCAGATTGACAACATCTCGTATCGTACGAGCCAAGATGACCTGCGTCGTTTGTTCGATCGATACGGTGACATTGGCGACGTGCACATTCCACGCGACCGATACAGTCGACAGAGTCGTGGTTTCGGGTTTGTTCGGTAAGCAGTCTTCTTGATTGATTTTTTTATTCTTGTGGTTTGGCTTGTTGTTTTCTGCAAAACGCAGTGACCTGATGCGTGCACGTACAGTCCTTCGTTGATTCAATAAGAAACACTGGATTTGATTGGTTTACTATCGGCGATAGTGTACTATCGAGCAAATTTCTGATAGTAAGAAAGTATGTTTTACTTTTGAATTTTGTGTGTGAAAATGGCATATCATCCATAGTTGGTTGCATTCCACTTGCGACGGTGTGTTTTAACGTGGTGAGCCATGAATTGGTGAACTGCCTCAAATCTGAAAAATGCACGTTCACCGCATGGCGATTGGCGGCAGATTCACCTCGTTTCACCATACGCGTATGGTTGGTTGAGTGAGAACTTGTGAACGGACCAGATACCAGAAGCAGAAGCATGTTTGTCTGTTCGACTGCGACTGTCGGGCAGCAGCGTTTGCATGATCTGAGGCCAGTTTCATAAAACTTAGCAGTCTAACAGTGCTACACCACTAAGCGTCTGAATTAATGTATGAGTCACCAAATTTGCAGTTTCCTCACATCACGTTGAAGAGCAGACATTGGTGAATAAGTTTACATGAAAAAGAACGGAGCTGTGATATTTCATGCTTCATTCGAGAAGCTGAATGGTGTAGCACTATTGGACTACTACGTTTTTATAAAGCTGGCGCCTGATGCTGTGTCTGCGTGCTGTTCAGTTTCTACAATCGTCGTGACGCCGAGGACGCCGCGGAGCGCACGGACGGTCAGACGCTGGACGGTCGCGAGCTGCGGGTGGCGTTTGCGCGCTACGAGCGATCGGCTGGCGGCAACAGCAGCAACGGCGCTGCGAACGGCAGACGTCGAGCGACACGGTTGGTTGGTGGGTGCGCTGCATTCGCGTGGCGTGGTGGTCGCGAGAAACGTGCGAAACAGATACTTTTAAGTAGAAGATCTTTTAAGATCTTTAAAAAGAACACACAAAGAAGGTTTAAAGTTATGCCGAAAGAGGACACTCCGTTTTAAATTATGTTAAATCAAGAACCGACTCAGCAGCCTAATTTCATTTCATTGCAGCGTGTGGCACAATTTCGCCACCAAGAAATACATTCGCTGTTCGGGCAGTAATAAGCACTTTCTTTGTTCAAACTTTCTTACTTTTAAGGAACGACTCGGTTGTTTGAATGGTTGGCAGTCCAACTGTAAAACAAAAACTCGAAATCACAATTTGCAGCTTTCTGTGGCTCGAAACCGAACAATGAAGGCAGTGCTGAATGGTTTGATTGAGCAGTCTGTGTCTCTGGCAGAATGAGCGTGCTTTAGAATGCTGCTTGCGATGATTGCTTGCTGGTCATACAGTGTTTGGTGGCAGCTCTGCTGTGTTTCCAGCGGTCGTGTGTGCACAGGCCGAGGCACTCTGTTTCTGTAGCCTGTGTGTCCAGTTAAGGCCCCGACGTTGTCGTCTCTAAAGTAAGGCTGAATTTTGTGAACGTTACGGGACAAGCATAGTCGTACTCGTTAGGAGCTGTTTGTTTTTTTTAGTTGACCAACGTGGATAGAATTGAGTTCGTGAGTGAGCAAAGTTTTTCAAAAAGTTCTGCTGAATTTGCTGAACTTTTGCTCAGTTCGTTTTTTGTCTGCAGCAGCCGCTCGAAGAGCCGTTCACGTTCTCCTGCTCGCGGAGCAGGGCGCCGTCGTCGCAGTGCAAGTCGTTCAAAAAGCAGAGATCGGTTGGTTTGGTGCTTGTTGAGCAGAAGTCATCATTGTCACTCGCACTGCTGAATCGGGCAATCACGCTGATTGATTGGTTATGCTTTGTTTCTTTTCTTCATTCCAGCAAATTGCCCGTTTTTTATCATTTTTACTGAACTAATTTTATGGTGCTTGCAAACGAATTAATCAGCATCTAGATTAATCATGATTTGCAACAACCGTGAAACTTACAATTTTCGCAGGTCTCGTTCACGATCGCTGCCACCGGAGGCAAAACCTCAGCGAAAGTCCTCTTCCCGCTCACGTTCGGTCAGCCCAGCAAAATAGTTAAAACTGGAATATTGCTGGAAAACAAAACAGAACACATGGAATAATGAACACAGAACGTATCAGCTGCGCACTTTGCTTAACATTTCATTTCAGTAGAATGTTGCACACGCACAAACAAACGCACTGGCAGCGAACATGCGCTGCTACAGTGTGGGACCTGTGGTCGAGTTTGTTCGCCACTATGAATGAAATCCACTGTTAAAAATGCACTGTCTTCAGACAAAAATTTCACATTCAGGAGGCCACGGCTTATTGTTAGGCTTTTTCTGAGGCTGTGTGCTCCTGTTGTCGCGTCGCACGCACCCAGTGTTGTATTTTCAGATGTCCCTTACCCTCGTTAAAAACGTTACCACAAACTTTGTTGCTCTCGCGTTTGGCTGTTTTAATACAATTGTTTGTTTGAACGCAGACTGAGTGGGGACGTAACATTTTCAGATATTTTTTTGCATAATGGAGCAAAGTGTGGATTTGAATTTCCATTTTGTCATTGTTTCTTTGGTTGTTCGTTGTCGGTGTTTCATATTCATAAATTCACTCTGTTTTTGGTGTAAAAATAAAAGCACACGAATCAGAGGTTGATCGACTTTGAACATGAAAATTCAACAGAAAAATCGTTCCAAGAACGAGTCACTGCTTGGTGAATCTACTTGTCGAGTTTTGTTGGTGCGTCTTGAACAAACTGGTTCTGGTAGTGGTTGTTGCGATTGGCAACCCTCAATTCAGTAACCTTCAGTCAAATGGTGACAGAGCGGTAGCGATTTGTTTCGATTACAACTGTCATTTCAGTTTTAAAAAACGAGCGGGGTGCGGCGGTGAATTCAGACAAAGTACATTGAAACTAAATACACTGCACGAAAGAAAAAAGAAGTAAACATCCTGGAGAAGCGGTGAACGTGTGCAAATCGTGCCAAATAACGGAATCCACCCAGGAACGTGAGCAACTGTGCAGGATGAGCTCCGTGGCCGCAGCACTGCCGCTGCGCATGTCGTTTGACAAACAGGAGACGCTGTTGAAGCTGCTCATTCTCTCGCTCGCTGCTGTCGCTGGTGCGTTGCGCCTTTTTCATTGAACGCTCTGTTATTTCACTTGACAGGTTGGCTGCTGAATGTGTAAAGTGCTATTCTGGAAATCGTACATTTGGACACGGCTCACAGTGATGACAAGTGCTTGCTACTACGCATTATTTTTCCTCATGATTCTGCAACTCATTACGTTTGCTTGCAGACGTTGAAAGGCAAATAATTTCAATACTTCATGTGATGACAAATCAAAGTTGCATTAGTCGCGTCTCAAGGACACGGGTCCATTCGCCAATTTTGAATTCCCGCGACAAGCCTGAAACTGCTTTTCTGTCTATGTTTGCATTCAGTCGCAGAACCAAAATTTCCCGTTTTTTTTGCTCAGCTTTCGCGTCGCGCCTCTTCTCGGTGCTTCGCTTCGAGTCCGTCATCCACGAGTTCGATCCATACTTCAACTATCGAACCACCCGTTTTCTCACAGAAGAGGGCTTCTATAATTTCCACAATTGGTTCGACGATCGTGCGTGGTACCCGCTCGGCAGAATCATTGGCGGCACCATTTATCCGGGTAAAAAACGGTTTTTTTCTCGCTCGTATCGAAAATTTTAAGCTAAACTGGAATATCAATTTGTTGGTTTTCACCTTCCGTTTTTTTTCCGAACACTAATTAGGTCTGCTAGATTAGTAATGTGGTTTGGCGAAACCGTTCTTGTGAGATGTAATGGTCCCACCAGATAAAGCAGACACGCAAAACTCGTATTGAACGACACGCACCCCTTGCGGGTTACTATTATCGTCTTATTCACACGTTTCCATTAACTTGACCTAACTGTAAAATGCATTCAAGAACGCACGTGCATTCATGCAACCATTGTGCCACGCAGGTCTGATGGTGACATCAGCGATCATCCATCACGTGCTGCACTTCTTCCACATCACCATTCACATCCGCGAGATCTGCGTCTTCCTGGCGCCCGCATTTAGCAGTTTTACCACCATCGTCACCTATCTGCTCACCAAAGAGCTCAAGGTTACAATGCGAGTTGGTTGATTGTCGCAGAGAAAAAATTAGTTGTACTTTATTGTGGTATATGAATGCGTTATTTCATAGCTGTACCCAACACAACTGTACCCAAGCACCACCAACCAATCAGCTGATTCCCTATAAATTAGGGTTCGACTGTACTCAAGCCCTGGCCCGATTGTTGCAGAGCGAGGGCGCCGGTCTGTGCGCGGCATCGATGATCGCCATCGTGCCCGGCTACATCTCGCGCTCGGTGGCCGGCTCGTACGACAACGAGGGCATCGCCATCTTCTGCATGCTGTTCACCTATTACTGCTGGATCAAGTCCGTCAAAACCGGCAACATCTCGTGGGCGGTCGTATGCGCCATTGCCTATTTCTACATGGTCGGTTTGCGTTGTTCGTATTGTGTGAATCGTGAAACAGTCAGTAATTGCGTGAAGCCAGAGCGTAATACGTTCGGGTTTTGAGGTACCTTGGGCTGTCACAAATTCAAAAAAAGCCAGTCCGTTATGCTGGTTCAACAACAACCGGCCAATCTATCTGGCATTCTTCAACTGTGTTGTTCGTGACGCAGGTGTCCAGTTGGGGCGGCTACGTGTTCCTGATCAACCTGATTCCGTTGCACGTGCTGGCGCTGATGATCACCGGTCGCTTCTCGCATCGCATCTACATCGCATATTGCACGGTACAGCATTGTGGTCGTGGAAACGCATGTTTTGTTAAAAATGAGTAGTAGTGATGTTGGTTTGGGCAACCAATCTCAAGGGAAACAGTGCTCAGCCCTTCCTAACTTGGTACTTTAAAATAGCTAGTTACCTTCATGCACACCACCACACCTACAGTGTGCATTGGAGGCAGCAAAAATTGAAATATGAAGCACTGATTATTCTGCGGAATTTACCCATGGTAGAAAGGCGAACCTGAAAAAAATAACAATTTCGATTTTGCAATGTTTGTCACAGCACAGTGTATGTTATTTACAATGTCTTTCATTCAGGTCTACTGCATCGGCACGGTGTTGTCAATGCAAATTTCGTTTGTCGGATTTCAACCGGTTCAATCGAGCGAACATATGGCGGTACGTGATTGGTGCACTTTGTTCTGCGCGCTGATTGGTTGTTTCAGTATTATGCAGTCAATTTTATGTCGTTTTATTATGTCGCATTTGTGAGTATTAGTATTAGTCAGTATTATGTCGCTTTAGACGTTTTGCAAAAATAGAGGTTCGGCTTGGTGTTAATTGTTGCCAATGAGAACAGCAAGTGCCCCGATTGTGAATCAAGCTGCGATGTTAGCTAACGTTGAATCGACCGATGCGAGTGTCATCTAATGTTCGTCCGTTCGTTTGCTCGCAGGCCCTTGGCGTCTTCGGTCTGTGTCAGTTGTATGCGTTCGTGTCGTATCTGCGAGCGCATCTGAGCACCGACCATTTCAACGTCGTCATTCGCTCGTTGGTTGCTGCGATGGCAACGGCGATGATTGGCGCTGTCGCTGTGGCAACCGCAATGGGAAGTGAGTTCACTGTTGTTTGTTTAAACATGTCACTTTTTTCGCAGAATACAAAGCACTGTACGCATATCAGATTGCACAGCAGAAATCGTGAAACAATGCTTGTGCTGTGACGACAACGAACAACATAGATACTGTTGAATGGTCAATTCGTTTCTTCGTATGCTGCCCAGTGTCGAGGTGCAAAAAGTTTACACAGCCGAAAGACAAAAAATACCGAAGCAGAAAACAGCCAATGCCTTTTTATTGCAGAGATCGCGCCATGGACGGGCCGCTTCTACTCGCTGCTGGACCCGTCCTACGCCAAGAACAACATTCCAATCATCGCGAGTGTCTCCGAGCACCAGCCGACTGCGTGGAGCAGTTTCTATTTTGATCTGCAGATGCTCGTCTTCATGTTTCCGAGTTGGTGGTGGTTCTTTTTGGAATTGAACTGCTGATATTGGTTGGGAGTGCATTGATTGTTTTAGTCAAATAGTAGCCAGGCAGCTGGTTTCCTTGAGGAATTGAATACAGTGATTGATGCCGTCAAATTCGGCATTAAATTTAGAGACATCAAAATGGCAGCGATTCAATACAGTGGTGGTGGTTGCACTGTTGTTGTGTTTTTTGTGTTTGTTATCGTGGTTTTGAACAGGCAACCGGCCGCATTTTAAGCGAAGAACCAATGATTGTGTGTGAAATACGAGTTTAGATCTGCAGCTTTACAAATTCTTGTTTTTTTTGTCAGCTGGTCTGTACTTCTGCTTCAAGAAGCCGACGGATGCGAACATTTTCATCATCCTCTACGGTGTCACGAGCATCTATTTTGCGGTACGCTATTTTGGTCGGACTGTGGTTTCAATTGAATCATGCACGCTGATTGGTCGATCACAAACAGTGGTGGTGAATACATGTCAATCTGGTGGTTGACATTTGGACAGTCTGGTTGTTGTTGTGTGTGAATTGCCGCAAAATGCGGAAAGTTGCAGTACCAATTTTAGTGCCAAATCCGGTTCCGATTGCACGTGAGCGATGTTGCTCACAATCCCAAACACCACCATAACACCACGAAGCATCCCTCAGACGCAGTTGCGTACGTTGCGGCCTCGTACAACCGTGTTGATCGATCACCACCACCACGCCACTAGTGTTGCATTGCAGGGCGTCATGGTGCGTCTGATGCTGGTGCTGGCGCCGGTGATGTGCATCCTGTCCGGTATCGCCGTCTCGTCCGTGCTGGACGCCTACGTGCGTCACTTGGACATCAGCCAGGGCGCACGGCACAAGGACAAAAAGGCAGACCGCAATTTCCCGTGGAAGAATGAGGTGACTTTTATGGTGGTTGGTCGGTTTGCTTTGCGGAATCACCCAATGACCAATCAGCCGCCGTTGTTTGTTGTTGTTGTTCATTACGGTCACTGCAGAAAGGTGCCGCACCAGTTGGATTTCAGCCAGGCTGCACGTGAGTCGTGAGCGATAGTTTTTCTACCACCTGAACTGAGCGTCGCTCGGACGATGGTGCCCTACAGTCTTCTGTGTTCTGGTCCTCAGTCGTATGATGCTTTATCTATCATCATAATAGGTCTCTCATTACATGTTGTTCTTATCGGACATTTCTGTGTTTCACAAAATGAGCCAAATGATTGAATACAGAAAAAACACCCGCAGACTGCAATTTCGATGGGCTCGCCACTGATGATTTTCTCCGTTCGGCAGGTGTCGTGGGGCGTGGTGACGTGCGTCGGCGGCATGCTGCTCACGTACGCGTTCCATTGCACCTGGGTGACGTCCGAGGCCTACAGCTCGCCCAGCATCGTGCTGTCCGCACGCGCCGGCGACGGTGGCAAGATCATTTTCGACGACTTCCGCGAGGCATACTACTGGATGCGCCAGAACACGCCGGAGGTGACGCCGTGCTCTGAAGACTTTACTGCCTTTTAGTCTCTGTTGTGGCACCGTCAAATGCTGCAGCGCACGCGTTGGTAATCGCGCATGCATATTGTTGTACTGTTTTGGTTTTTCAAGAGTGCCACAACATCCCACATTGGCCAAGCCAAGCCCAAATGCAGAGAACCATCCGGTAATTCGCACCCTTAAAACCAGCAAACTGCCAATGATCGCAGGATGCGAAGATCATGTCCTGGTGGGATTACGGCTATCAGATAACGGCGATGGCAAATCGCACCATCTTAGTCGACAACAACACTTGGAACAACACGCACATTTCACGAGTGGGACAGGTACGCAAGCGCTCTTTGTATCCATCGATTCTTTGTGAAAAGATTAAGTTAAGGAAACTCCGATAAAAACTTATCAAATTTCGGTGAGATTCCTGTGCCCCATTCATTCCTATTTTTCCATTCGCAGCTGTTATTTAGCTGCATTTGAAACAGGGCACACTGATTGGTCACATGCGAAGCTTTACGCACCCAGTGAGCGTGTTTGGATTGCGAGTGTGGGCTTTTTGTTTCAGGCGATGGCATCACCAGAAGAGAAAGCGTACGAAATCATGCAGGAGCTGGACGTGAACTATGTGCTCGTGATCTTCGGCGGGCTCACCGGATACTCATCTGACGGTGAGTAGTTGACACTTCGATTAGTGTTGCATGTGGCATTGGCCGTTTTTTGAAATCCAGCTCGCTGATTGGTCGTATCGACCGACACGATTCAGCCAATCAGCGTGCTGCGTTTGTATCCTTCGATAGGCGAGCAGAGTTGGTTTACTCTGTCATTTGATCGCAGACAATAATTTTTCGCCTGAAGACCATGCACTTATTCGTGATACATGTTGTCATAACTTTCTCACAAAGAGACCTGCCCCACGCGCCGTGTGATATGGTTAGCTAGTGTGTGGTTTACACATGAAACTACAACGTTAGATTGTAACTCATGGTGTCAACTAAAACTGCACGGTCTGTCCAGTCAGACAAAGTCACGCCAAACCACCGTTGCAGACATCAACAAGTTTCTGTGGATGGTGCGAATTGGTGGCTCGACGGAGAAGGGCTCGCACATCCACGAGCACGACTACTACACGCCGACGGGCGAGTTTAGGGTGGACCGTGAGGGCTCGAAGACGCTGTTGAACTGTCTCATGTACAAACTCTGCTATTATCGCTTCGGACAGCTGTACACCGAGCAAGGTGACACTCGTTCGGCTTGTGTGCTGAATCCGGTGCGCAGGCGCATCTGCACTGAGATGGGCTAGTTTGGTTAAGCGGTGCGATTTGTTGCACAAATAAGTCGTTTAGTCGCAAACTGCAAACAGCAATGCCTGCACAGAGTGCATGCAGAACACAACCAGCCAATCAGCTAGTTGTATACAATTAACAGATAGCAACTGCCTGTTCAGTTTGCCTCATATTCCCCCTTTTCAATCCAGGCAAGCCGCCCGGCTGGGACCGTGTGCGCTCGACGGAGATCGGCAACAAAGATTTCGAACTGGATTATCTCGAGGAGGCCTACACGACCGAGCACTGGATCGTGCGAATTTACAAAGTGAAAAGTCTGGAGAATCGTGGACAGAAATGAAAAAAAAGTAATAACTCATTGTGTGAATAGCGTGCACTTTGGCTCAATCGAACGTTGCACGCACAATCAAAGACAAACACACTGGCTCACTGGCTATGTTACATTGTCGATGTTTGTTTTTCGCCGCTGTGCACAATAGCAATTGTTTAACCAAGTGTGCGGGTCTTCTAAGCTAGGCTGTATTCAGAAAAACTATTGATTTGCTGCACAATGCAACGGAAAGAAGTGCTGGTACACATTGAAAAATACGGCAGTCTTCGGCTGATGTTTCACGCATGTTATGAAGCATTCTGACCGAATGTCATCAGGTGCGCGCGTGGCTTTTCCACACATGGGGAATAGCAGGCTTATCTTGTTATTTCCTTGAGCCTTTTTGAAGTCGTTATGCTGTCATGGTGTAACGGCAAGGATTTGCGTCAAACGTTGATTATTACAACAAAGTGTCAGCGTTTCGACTCTGCAATTTTTTCCATCATCAATCAGATATATCTCAGTGTATCAATTTTTTCCGTTGCATCATAGAACCCTACGGTCGGTCTTTTGAAACAAGTCAGATGAATACAAGAAAATTACTGTCATTTCAAAATTTTCTGAAGCGGTATGACAGACTGCAAAATTGAAGAAACAATTGTTGTTTGTTTTTGTTGCGTGTGTTGATCTTGACTGTTGTTTTGATTAGCTTGAGGTTTTTTTTTAGCTATGATTCAGTTTTTTTTGGTTGCTTTTATTGTCTGTTGATATCTTGATGAAGTCTGTTTGAAAGAGTTAGTCAGATGATGCAACGTCATCTTAATAAGCTCGAACTCTAAATTGTAGGGAATCTGCTGATTGGTTGGTGGTCACGTGATGCGTGCTTTCTGTGCAGGCATTGCTGTAGAGCGTAGTCTGTCGTCCAGCATAGAAAGCATACATCACGTGACCACCAACCAATCAGCTGATTCTTTATAATTTAGAATTAGACTGTAGCTGAGCGAGCCTTGTGTCAGCAAACACGTTGTGCAACTGAGAATGACATTGTTATTTATTGTTAAAATTGACAGTCAACGTTGGACATTGTGCCTATACAGATTTTTTGTGATGGTGATGTTTTCGGTGTGATTTTTCTGGGTGTTTTGTCCATTTTAGGGTAGGTTTTTTCATTCGGGTTTGGTTGTGAAGCATGATATAAACTAATGTGAATGATTTTACGTTCACCAAAAAAAAGTTTAAAAAGTGGGCACGGGATAGCAGTGCAGTAGATTGAAAGTTTGTAGCTCTGCAGTCGAGCACAGAAATGCACGACACACGTTCCACTCGAGTCCAACTGCGCGTAGTGCATCTGTGTCTGGTTCTCATTGTGGTTCAACTTTCCGGGTTTTTACGTTTATTTTGTTTTGATTGACTTTGAACATCACGGTGTGTTGTTATTATTATTTTTAATGCTCCTGCCGTACCTGTTGTTTTGTGCGTTGTTTGTTGGTTGTTGTTGTGTTTGTTTCGGCTGAAAATAAAATTCTGTTAACAGGGCGTTTTTTTATTTTATTTGAGGCAGCAATTTTATTTTTTTTTACATTGGGATCACATGACAAGTAATGAGAATGAGAAAGTTCCGAATTACCGCACCTCGTACCTTGCAAGGATTATGAAAAAACTAAATCCGAAGGAATTCGTCAAATACCAAAAAATGCAATCCGATTCCGTTTCACAGCAAGAAAAATCATCCATGTTTAGTTTCAAAACATTCTGTACACTATGTGGAAATATTTTTACACGACATTGATGAATACAATGACGCAGCGAACAGCAGACAGCACTAACAGCTTTAAAACAGCACTGTACAACGTCAATAAACGCAAACATCACAGAATTGCAAGAAGCTGACCCGATCGACTGCCCATTAAAAACAGTTTTTGGAGCCTGTCAAAACAATGATGTCACGAGCTGCTGTATTTGTTCGGTACTGTGCAACAGTCAGTTGAAAACGAACTGCACACTTTCAGCCTGGTCATATTGGTCTGACAGGGTCCCATAAAATGGTCTCGCAAGAGCCCTTTCGAACTGACGTACGGTATGTTTTTTAAAACGTGTCGCCTTTTTCATCAAAATACAGAGCTCGTAAAAAGGAATGAACAAGGACGGGTTGGAAAAAAAGACATACCGGTAGTTGACCAAGAATTGGGTATTTGATTTTGACCAAACCCGATTTCAAATTTTTTTTGAAAAAAAAATAGTTTCGAGGGCTCTCTCTTCTGCCAAAAAAGTGACAGGTTTAAAAAAAAACACCGTATTATGCCCGGCACGTTACGCCTTGACGTGCCATTGCACACCACCGTCAACGCATGGAGACGTTGCCGTTGACGCATCACGTCAGCATATAATAACAACAACAGTCTCTAATAGTCCAGCGCCCACGGGTTCTCCTGCACGAAGTGATCGACGACCTCCTTCATGGCGAGGTTCGGGATCAGTTTGTCGGCGGTGAGCGGGGCGCGCGTCACCGGGTCGAAGTGGCCGACGCGCTGCAGGTGGTCGACGATGTCCTTGCGGTCGTACGTGATGCCGGACGGCGTGATCACCGGCTCCTGCAGCAGCTCGAAGCTGATCTTGCCGCACAGGTAGTCCGGCACGTCGCGCATTCGGCGGCGTTCGTCGACCGGAAATTGGAAACACACAACGAGTGAATGGGCCAGTGGGGAAACGGTGGGTGTGAGTGTTGGCGGGGCTTGCGCTCCGCAAATTGATTTGCGGCATGTTAGCAACAGCTGCACCAAATTCTAGTGGTGCCTGTCAAGTGTGATGGGCGGACGACACGACGCGCATAACGAACTGCAGCGGGTTTGAGCAGCCTCAAGGTTCGACTTTATCGCCAATGGCGGATGGATGATATGAAATGATCTGTTAACTCTCAAAATGCCACCAAAATGTAAAACCCGGTGTCCCGTCAGCGCACCATGGTGAGCAGCCTGTTGAACTCGTCGTGCATGTCGGCGCACTCGTTCACGATCTCGTCCATCTGCTGCTTGTCCGGCGGCTCGTCGCTGTCACGGTTCAACTGTTGCAGGCGGCGTTCGCGGTCTTCGCTGATCAATCGCTCGATGTACGTCTGCAAAATATGAAGAAGAAACGAATTAATGACAAGGGGGGATGATGCTGGGCGCCTCCGTCGGTTGCTGAGCTCCTTGGTATCCATCCCGAAAGGTGCGTCCCTGGCATCCGCGGAGGCGCCAATAGCGTACCATTTATCAAACGTGCCCGTATCAGCCGTCAGCGAGCTGTACTTCTCTAGCAGCCAATCAACGAGTCCATATTCACAATAAAACAATAAATTCTCGACAGCAACAGATCATAACCCATGTGCGATCAGTCAATGTAACACCCAAAAGTGGTAAGATTTCTCAAGGCTCGTTCATACTGACGTATGCGTATATGTCACGTCAGGTGTCGTGTTTCAACATACTGTCCCTGGAGACGTGCCTTTGACGCACGTCAGCACAACTGGCACAACGCACAACACCCACTGACCTGCAGTTTGAGCTCCTGCGCGACGCGTCTCTCCTCCTCCACGCGGAACTTCTCCCTCCTGGCCAGCCTCAACGTCGCCGTGATGTCGTCGCCGAAGTGCAGCTTCTGATTCTTCGCGAGCTCCTGCGCGCGCGTGATCGACTTCACGGACTCGTCGAACTGCTCGCAGTAGACCAGCGCACGACCGAGGAAATAGTGCGCCTTGACGTTTTTGCGATCGAGCTCGAGCGCTTTACGACAGTCGGATGCCGCCTTCTCCCAGCTTTTCGTCTGCAATGAAATCTTGCAATACTTCTGTTCTTGCAATACTTGCAAATAGTTCCAGCGAGTCTGATTTTGTGATGCTCGTGCCGATGATGCCTTCCTGGTGCTAGTGATTTTTAACGTGATGGTTTTGTTTTTGTGACGCAACAGACAGGACGACTCCGACCGTTTATCTCCTATCAATCGTTCAATCAATCACTAAAACATCCGAATCAATTCGAATTCGACAAAAACGCTGCACACGAATTCGACAACCTGCAAATAGCACAGCGCTCGATTCGTGAATAGCGCAGGCATCTCTGGATTCTTGACGATCGCCTTGCTGTAGCTCGCTATCGCGTCATCATAACGATGCGCCTGTGGGCAAGAAAAAATGCATTGTAATTTGCAATCTAAATTATGAGTCGAGCGAGTATCTGATAATTACGAAGAACACCTTGAATGATTGCAAAACAAAAAATAAACAATAAAAAACAAAGTGCCGATTAAGAAAAATATGCTCTGAAATTAAAAACTCATTTTTGACACACATTTTGGAAAGTTCAACATAAATTTTCCTTGTAAAACTGTCAGCAGGTCTGAAATCAACATTTTAGATTGTTTTACCGATTGATTGTCAGCTTTAACAACTTAAAGAAATTGTTTTTGAGCGTCGCAAAGCTTGGCTTGACATTTCCGATGCAACTAAGGTGGCATTTCGCCTCCATTGTGAATTCTGAACGTCCGAACTGTCGTCTACCAAGCGCCACTTTGTTTGGTTGCTGTTTCGTGTCATGTCGTATTGTGACGTCGTCATCGTAATTGATCGAATTTCAAGTCGGTAAGCTATTTTTCAGTTTTAGATTGAGGATAATTAGTGGCGTTTTGAGGGTCAAAACGTTAGAAGATGCAAGACATCGGTTTGGAAAAGGAGTAAATGAAGTCACAGAAACAAAATCTGGAAAGTTCCGCCACATGAGGTCATTCAGGAGGCGGTTGCGCAGCACATCAAATGTGGTTCTTTTGACTTCTTGATTGATTTGGCACAACTTTGGTTTACCTTACCAAAATAGGAAAAAAATGAACAAAAATGAGATTTTTTTCTTTTCTAACAGCCCGAGGCTGGGCTGAATTGAACGCACTGTTCAACTACTGTTATTTTTGTTTTTCAACCGGCACACTTCAGGCTAGCATTCACTACAAAACAAACCAGTAATCTGACCTGATAGTATCGATTGCCCTGTTCTTTGAGCTCGTTTGCGGACATTTGCATCGCAGACACCACCGCCGTCGGCTTTTCCTTGTCAGCGTTTTTCGTTTTGCTGCTCTGCTGCTTTGTTGACGACGCCGTTTTTTTCTATTTCTTTGACTGAATTCTGCTCAACAACATCTGGAGTCAGGGCAAAAATGGCTTTTACTTCTTTTCTCGCTTGGGCTTGGCTTGATCTCCAGAATTTATCGACCAAATCCCGCACTCCTGTACCGTTTAGTTTGTTTCTTTCCGCTGCTGGTGCCCCGGTAAAGAAGTTCGATTTTTTAATCAAAAAAAACAAATTTTACCCATCAAAGGGGGCGGCGGCATGCGTAATGCATCATTATTAAAACAGCTGCATCTGCAGTTCCGGTGTAGGGTTGTTAAAAAAAACAAAAATCGTCATTTTTGTTTTTTTTTTAATTTTTTTTTTAATTTCAAAAATCAAAGTTGTGCTAAATCAATCAGGGAGTCCGAAGAACCACATATGATATGCAAGCGCCTCCCGAATGACTCCCGTATGGCGGAACTTTGCAGATTTTGTTTTGGTGACCTCAATTACCCCTTTTCCAAACCGTCACCATGCCTCTTCTTGTGTTTTGACCTCCAAAACGTCACTAATTGTCCCCAGCTAAGCTAATGCTAAAGTGAAGACAAACATACCGCCTTGAAATTCGATCAATTCTTCTGATTGTGTCGCGACGACACGACACGAAGCAGCAACCAGACAACGTAGCGCTTGCAAACGGAGCAGCGAGCACAATCGGACGCTCTGCGAGGCGAATCGTCACCTTATCTGCATCGGAAATGGTAGGCTAAGCTTTGGGACGCTCAAAAACTTCATCGCAGATGTTGTCGAAGCCTAAAATCAGTCGGTAAAACGGCCCAAAATCGACTGCTAAAGGTTTTACGAGGTATAATCAAAGAAAATTTTTGTTGAACTTTCGAAAAATTGTGCCAAAATTGAGGTTTTCAGAGCATACCGTATTACCTCTAATAAACCCCCATGGGGGTTATTTCTTCAGCGACTTCTGGGGGTGGGGGTTTATTTTTGGGGGGGGTTTATTTTTGGGGGGGGGGGGGGTTTATTTGGAAACCATTTTTAGAGGTGGGCAAAATGGCAAAAATAGCTTCCATGGCAAGAAGGAAGTCGCAGAAACTTCTACTCTACATAGAAATTTCCTTTTACAACAGCCTTTTGTAATGAAATTACCATTAACTCATTCATTTGGGGCCTTTGGTAGCACAATTTCATCATTTTCACTGCAACCAGCCACTGAATTCATTGTTTATGTGTATGTTTTTCTGGGTATGTGTTTCAAACAGGTTTCCAATAATCCCCCATGGGGGATTATTTTTGGGGGGGGGGGATTATTTGGAAACTTGCCGAGGGGGTGGGGGTTTATTTTTGGGGGGGGGGGGGTTTAATTTTGGGGGGGGTTTAATAGAGGTAATACGGTATTAGAGAAAAATTTTTCGAATTTAAAACAAAAAAAATCGGCATTTTTGTAAAAAATTTTTCATTTTTGTTTAACAACCCTGTTCCGGCCTAATGTTACATGTTTAAACAGGATTAGGATTATGGAATGGATTCCCTTCCCTTGATTGGTTAAAAACGACAGTTCCTTTCGCTGATTGGTTGGAAGTGACATCATTGTGTGTTTGCACACACACGCTGCTACTCATGTTGGCAAATGATCACGAACGATTTTTGTGATTAAATAACAAATGCAACACGATTTTTGTGAATTTGGCTTGAGAAGAAAACGATCCACAAACGATTTATTACAAATGCAACACGATTTTTGTGAATTTGGCTTGAGAATAAACGCTGGATGCGCTATGGCTTTGGCGATGGCTTCAGAAAAGAACAATATTCAAATTTCCAATAAAAAATTTGTGCCATTGTTTTTGTTCAATGAAGGTGAAGCCGAGCGACCACGCATTCGCCAATAAAAATTTGGTGCACTTGTTCAATCACTTCAGTTTTGAATCCAGCGTTCCAGTTTGCGGAAAGCTATCAATTGAGTCGTGGCGTGGTCTGTGGAGCTCACGTCGGCATGTTTGTAGTGAAGAGGTGATTTTGACAATTTGCACTGAAGTCGAAAATTTTACAACAGAAAAACAACAACAACACATTGCGCATGCAGCTGACTGTCGTCTGCAATGCTAACTAATCAAATTGTTTATACAAAGCTCACAAAAAAGAACAAACCGAAAGTAGCAAGAAAACATTTTCAGACACAAACGGGATGTTTTTCAACCAATCCCAATACAATCGTTCTTTTTTATTTAAGGTTTCGCATGTTTCGTTTTCTGTGAAGCGAAATGGATCGTGAGAATGCAAATACCAACAATAAGTGCCACAGAAAGACCATGAATGAAACAAGTGCGTATCACAGAACTCAACACTGATTGACAACGACCGCTGGCAGGCCACCGCTGTCCTCCGTGCTTTCTTCTCGTTCCTGCTGCAATCGCCATTTCGTGGCACACCGTTCGTTCAAAACTGCTTCAAGAAAAACAAAAAACTTCTTGTTGAACCACATCTAGTCAAAACTGAGAATCATTTGTGCATTGTTGCATTTGAACATTATGGCATGATGATTGGCTGCATCTGGATCTGCATCTGCGTCGACCTGGACCAATCAGTGAGCCCGCAACCAATCAATTGCACAGTGTACATTACATTCTGGCTGCTCGACAGTGCATCAAAATGAGCAAAACACCTGCCCCCAGTGATCTGATCACCAAACCAAACCAAGTGCCCGTTGTGTGCTGTTCTCGATGGTGTTTTCAGTGTTCAAGTTCTCCATACGAGTGCTATTGATGCGAAGGCAAAACGTGGGCGCGTACAACGAGAAGTGCTGCAACGTTGTTGTGTTGTCAGACCCCTATCGTTAGTTTGTGAATGCGACCAACAGAATGCTCAGGAATGTCGTCATCAAGTGCCGTTTGCACGCCCAAGGCCAGCGCTGTCAGTTGCGTCCAGCAGCGTGCTGTGTTCGCGGCATTGTAGCCACCTGTAGCAATCAGCGCAACATAATTTGTAAAGGTCTTGAAGTATTGTTGATTTATTCAAACGTGTCCGGACTAAAATGACGTAATTTGCTTTAAAAACGCCTGTTTGTCAAAGTACAGGCACTAAAATGTCAGTTTGGTGTGATTGACTCGACATTCACCATTTGTTTACAGAAGAAATCGGTTAAACGGAAAGTCTGGTTTTCTGTGAACGGCAAGCGCATGTTTTGCGGCACATGACGTCATTTCAGTGGGAAACAACCGGGCTTCAAAGCAATCAAAGTAACAAAGCAATGACACAATTCAGCTGCTGCGCACCTCCGCCGAGCGCAACAGCAGTGGCCTTTGCCACGAGAGTATCGTGCTCAGCGCGTGTTTGTAGGCAGCGGCAGTGAGCGCACAGGCGCCTGCGTCGTCACCCACCAAGGCGTCACAGCCACACTGCACCACAACCGCATCGGCGCCAAAGCTGCCCTGTACTGCTGGCAGCACTCTGAGCAACGAACACGTTTTCGCTTTCTCGTTGCACAACAAACTCGTTGTCATCATGTCACGTCACGTCATTATGCAAGCCAAATTTTTTAATAGTTGTTGAAGTCGAAGACTGAAGAAACTTGAAGATACCAAATGCCGGTATTGCGTTGACCTTTGAGCTGAAGAAACTTCGCACCTGTCGCAAATGGAAATGAATTGGCGATCGGTTAAACCGGGCCCGAACGGCACGTTGATGTTGAAGCCACGGCCGTTGCCCAGTCCACGCTCCGTGACGTCGCCGGTGCCTGCAAAATTCGTGAACGTTTCTTCTGTGATTGTTTCATTTTTTGGCGATTGAATTGCAGATAAATTCCAACCTGCCTGACCGAACTCACGTCATTTGCTGCAACAACGCATTTGTCATGTGTAGGAACTATGTCATTGTCACACACGTGTAGGGACTAGAGAAACAGCAGGGTCCCGTCACTGACGACACGAGAATGTTGCCATGATGCGGGCCATAGCTTTTTTGCGCCTACATCGGTCAAATTGGGTCATCGACCACTCAAAATGATCGCACGGGGACAAAGAATTTGTTTTCGGCCACAAAAAAATTTTTTGGCACAAAATAATTATCACTTTTGGCCAAAAAAAACCGATTTTTAAAGAAAAATAGCCTTGATTTTTTAAATTGTTTTATTTTTAAAAAAATTTGCTCATTTTTTAAATGTTCAAAAGTCTCCAGAAAACGTCTTATGTAAAATTTTGAAAATCCAAGTGCCCAGCACTAACGTCAGGTTGCTCCCACATTGTTTTAAACCTTAACCAGGTTTAGACTAGAACTTATGAGACGGTAGTAACACGGAAACTCAAAATGACACCAAAAAGTGCCCATTTACCGACTTTAAAAAGACTCCAGAAAACATGCCAAGCTTTCTTTCTGTGTCAAATCTATTCTACCATAAAGCCAACTTGTTGTCTCATTGAAATAACGTTTAACCAAGCTCAGACTAGGACTGGTTTCACTACCTCTCTGTCGAGAATGCTAAATTTCGTCAAAAACAAAAAATAAGGACTGGTGTTCCAAAGATCTTAGAAAACGTCTATTGTGAAAATTTTGAAAATCCAAGTGCCCAGCACTAACGGCACTTTTCTTTGATGCTAAATAGTTGGATTTTTCAATATCTGTTGAGTTTTGAGTTTATGGACTCTGTTGCACACTCGGAAATGAGTAATTTACACAAATTTTGACTTTTTCGTCAGGCACGCACGCTGCGAATTGTATGGTTTTTTGGTGCCATTTTGAGTTTCCGTGTTACTACCGTCTCATAAGTGCTAGTCTAAAGCTGGTTAGAGTTTAAAACAATCTGGGAGAGCAACCTGCCGTTAGTGCTGGGCACTTGGATTTTTAAAATTTTACATTAGACGTTTTCTAAGATCTTTGGAACACCTGTAAACAACGGAATTTTGCGAAATTTTGAAATGTGTTGTGCGCGGCACTCACACAGGTCATAGTCTGAGTCCTGTTTTATTTTTTTCAGTTGCGTACACGTCCGCAGTATATCGCTATCCATTTTGTTTTTTTATTTGAAGAGTCTATATTTTTCTGGATTTTTTTATATGTTTTGTGCGAGGGGTATTTTCGACGAAATTTAGCATTCTCGACAGAGCGGCAGTGAAACCAGTCCTAGTTTGAGCTTGGTTGGACGTCATTTCAATGAGACAACAAGTTGGTTTTATGATAGAATAGATTTGACACAAAAAGAAAGCTTGGCATGTTTTCTGGAGTCTTTTTAATGTCGGTAAATGGGCATTTTTGGTGTCATTTTGAGTTTCCGTGTTACTACCGTCTCATAAGTCCTAGTCTGAAACTGGTTAAAGTTTAAAACAATGTAGGAGCAACCTGCCGTTAGTGCTGGGCACTTGGATTTTCAAAATTTTACATTAGACGTTTTCTGAGATCTTTGGAACACCTGGAAACAATAGAATGTTGTGAAATTTTGACTTGTTTTATGCGCGGCACTCACACAGATCATAGTCTAAGCCCGATTTTATTTTTCTCAGTTGCGCACACGTCCGCAGTATATCGCTATTTACTTTGTTTTTTTATTTGAAAAGTCTATATTTTTTTGGATTTTTTTTTTATTTTTTGTGCAAGGGGTGTTTTCGACGAAATTTAGCATTTTCGATAAAGCGGCAGTGGAAACAGTTCTGGTCTCAGCTTGGTTGGACGTCATTTCAATGAGACAACAAGTTGGCCTCATGATAGAATAGATTTGACACAAAAAGAAAGCTTGGCATGTTTTCTGGAGTCTTTTTAAAGTCGGTAAATGGGCACTTTTTGGTGTCATTTTGAGTTTTCGTGTTACTACCGTCTCATAAGTCCTAGTCTAAACCTGGTTAAGGTTTAAAACAATGTGGGAGCAACCTGACGTTAGTGCTGGGCACTTGGATTTTCAAAATTTTACATAAGACGTTTTCTGGAGACTTTTGAACATTTATTTAAAAAATGAGCAAATTAGCAAAATTTTTAATTTTTTTGTGCGCGGCACTCACACAGGTCATAGTCTGAGCCCGGTTTATTTTTTTTTCAGTTGCGCACACGTCTCTAGCACGTCGCTATCTACTTTGTTTTTTTTGTAACCCAACTATGTTTTTTTAAATAAAATAATTTAAAAAATCAAGGCTATTTTTCTTTAAAAATTGGTTTTTTGGCCAAAAGTGATATTTATTTTGTGCCAAAAAAAGTTTTATGGCCGAAAACAAATTTTTTGTCCCCGTGCGATCATTTTGAGTGGTCGATGACCCAATTTGACCGATGTAGGCGCAAAAAAAGCTATGGCCCGCATCATGGCAACATTCTCGTGTCGTCAGTGACGGGACCCTGAGAAACAGAAACAAGGGTTGCTGTGCAAGGCAAGCGCCTGTTCTAGAGTGCAAAGCATGACGTCAACTCGGTCTGACACATTCAAACAAAAAAGCTATTATACCTACCGGGATAAAAGCCGGGCTCGAAACGATGAAGTGACACAGTCATCACTTTGTTCGAGTATTCGAAGGCATCCTGCACCGCTGCATACACAAGCAATTTTGCGCAAAAGATGCTGGAAACTGACTGAGATTTCCTCAAGAAAACACCGCGGAAACCGCAAACCATCGCCATGGTGCACGTCTAAATCAACGTGGAGAACACGCTCGAACTTTGTGCGCAACTTCAACACGGCGAGCACACAGTCGTTGACATAGCAGAAGCCGGATGCTGACGATCTACAACACAAAATGCACCGATGCGAATTTTAATCAAAAAAGACCCACAATCAAACCTGCAACTGCAACTTGTCGTGTCGAATGAAAGCCGCAGTGTCAACACTCATATGCTCAACCGGTGAACTTAGCAACATCATGAAACTTGTGATATGAAAGTAATGAAACTGGACAACATCTGACTATTTTTCTTTTGTCGTTCATACCGGGTGGGACTGCGAAGCACAAAAAAAGGCAACAACCCGGCAGGCGGTCAACAGGCTCGGTCGGAGTCTCAGTCCCGGTCACAAAGAATTTTTCAAAAATGACTAAAATGGATTGGAATGATGATGGACGGATGGATGGATGGAAAGAGTTGGGAAACGAGAGCTTAAACAAATGTTGCAGATTGACCGGTTGTTAAAAACCCCTCATAACGTTACCAACTAATATGAGATATTTTGGTGCTGAATTTGCAAGAAATAACAATCCAATATGAATCCTCAGTCAAAAATGAACTTTGGGTTCAATAATTTTGCCGTAATTTGTCCTGGTCTATTTTTGGAACACCCTGGAGTAAAACTCCTCACTTTTCAAAAACTTCTCACTTTTATAAACTGACCGCAGCTCAAGTGAAAGATAGCTTACCGCTACCGGCTTGAAATTCGATCAGTTGTGATGACGACGCCGTGCACACGACACGAAACAGCAACAAAACAAAGTAGCGCTTGCAGACGGTACCTCGGACGCTCAGAATTCATAATGTGAAGCGAAATGTCACCTTGGCTGCATCGGAAATGTTAGTGCAAGCTTTGCGACGCTCAAAAACTTCATTCCAAAAGTTGTTCAAAGCCAAGTCAAACAGGTAAAAAAGTCAAAAACGAGTCAAGTCAAAAACGAGTCAACTCAAAAAGCACCGAGTCAATCGCGTGACAAGACCACGAACAAGTACCGAGAGGTTTTTCAGTTTGCAAATCTGTCAATCCGCTCATGCTTCTCATCTCAATCAGATCCGAACCCCCGTTCCAGGTCAGGAACAAAATTTTCTGAAGTTTGTTAGTTTCAACAACAAGGACTGTTGGGCTGTTCGCTACCAAGTCTAAACTGCGTTATAAAAGCGTAAATTAACAAAAACAATTGACGCTTCGATGGAAATTTTGTTTTGTTTAAACATGTAGGCCAACGCTCCTCCTCCATAACACAGGAAAGAAAAAAATGCAAAAGCTAAATTGATCATTTTCACCTTATCAAAAAGGCTTGGCTTAGGATTAGGATTAGGTTTAGGATTAGGAACCTGCAACGACTCATTACAAGCAACCTCAGATCAAAAATCAAAAAAATCACTTTTAAGAATGTATACAAATCGGCGGCATGTGGTGATTTAAAAAATTGGCATTTTTTTATTTTTTTAGATTTTGGGTTTTGTTTAACAACACAACCCTAACTAAACCATACGATGATACGTGTTGTCTCGTTGTTACTCACGTCACGCGCGCTTGTTGAATGTTGATCGATCACTTTTAACTGTCAATTTTTCATTAGTTTTTTTATTAATTCAAAAAATTTGTTCTGTTTGTCGACCTGCAATCTGCATCAACACTGCATGCACGGCGACAGCACCAGCACGGCACAGCAACAACAACTGTTATTTGTGCGAGATTGTTAAAAAAGAAACTAAAAGCGTTGCCCACCTGCATGTGCTCGTGTTTTTGTGCAAAACTTCCAAGAACCGCCCGTTAGAAAATGGTTTGTTTTTTGTTTTACTGAATCTCCAAATTTCAACAAATCTCCATTTTCTCAACAGAGCGACAACTGCAGTTTTATTAGCGGTTATTAGCGTTTTTTTTGGTGCGGCGTCACTGTCAAATCGGGGTTGTTTTGTAATTGAGAAGCAAGCGACACCACTGGTACTGAGCTTTACAATTTTATATTCAACTTTGCAATGCACTGGCCAGGAGGACTCGTTGGAGCAAGATGTGATCGAGCTTGAGTCGTTGCTTCAATCGGCCGTGCGTCCGCGGGTGCGCAGTTTGCTCGCCGCAGCACTGAACGACATGAAAACGCAGATGAGCAAGAGACTGACGCAAGATGCTGGCACCGCACAACACAAGGTTCGTTGCTGAGAATCACACTTTGACGATCAAGACCATCCTGGGTGCAGAAATCAGAAGATCGTGCCACAAGAAGACCGCCTTTGGCTGATAAACTTCTGTTCAGATTAGGGTTAGGGGCTTTGAAAAAAAAAATTATTTTTTTTTTTCGTTTTTTTTTTAAATTTGGATTTTTTTTTTCAAACTTAAAAAAAAATTTGAAAAATTTTTCTTCTACTTTGCTCTGAAAATTCGATTTATGGCATAATTTTTTGAAAGTTCAAACCAAATTTTCTTCCCAACTTCTTTGTGTGCTTAGGTACATGTCATTATTTGGTCATTTTGACCGACGTACTCCATGTTTTTCGATTTGGATGACTTCTAGAGTCAATTTTTAGCGTTGAAATGACTTAACTGAATTGAAATATCGTTTCAGAAATCGTTTTCTTGCAACTTAGAACATGTTTTTTCAGTCGGTAGGCCATGAGATGAACATGATATTTTGTTGATTGGCGTATGTTATAGGTCTACAATGGAGTTGTGCGATATATTGTTAAACAATTGGAGCGGAGATGTTGGTTAATACCACATCACACGACCGTTTTTCAGATACCCGATAACATGGCCACATGTTAAAACTTGCGTGCTGAGCTAAACTAACGTGTTAAACTTGCGTCTGTCAGTTGCCCGCAACGTGATCGCGAAATCATGGTACGTGTTTTCGATACGATGATTTGAAGAGTGGGCTCTCGCCATGTGGCAGATAGCATAGCTGGTTGAACCTGAAAGTAAGTGTCTTGGGGGGGGGGGGCGACCGGGTCGACAGGGGTTGCCGACTTAGCTACAGCAAACAGGAATTTTTGAACACAGTCAAATTTTGGTAATTTTCTAAAGAGGAACAACTAAGAACGGTTCAATATTCAAGTACACGTCGAAAATTGTCCTGTTTTACTGTTGAAAATGCAACTTTCCCTCTATGAAATGGACATAATTTCAATAAAACACGATTTTCGCTCTTATAGTTTTCCGGATCGTTCTGAAAATAGTCTAGATGAACTCAGCTCGACGAGACGCTTCGAACAAACCTAACTTGTAAAAAAAAATTTTTTTTTTTAAATTTTTTTTTAATTAAAAAAAAATCCGGATTTTTTTTTCCCCTAACCCTAGTTCAGATGACAGTGCACTTTATTTCTCGCGTGTTTGGAGTGTTTGTTTGTGGCTGTGCAACTATGAGTCATTGAAATCACGTGCCGACTGAAAATGCACGGTCTTCAGATGAGGACGTTACCGTGCCCCGCTGTATGCGATGCATTTGTTGTTTGTTGATCATGTATTTGAATTGGGCCTTCGACTAAAATCAACCGCTTTTCCTTTGGTTTTTTTTCTTCATTCCTCAGGCAGCTGCAGTTCCGCCTCACGCTGCTCCAGTTGGTACGCCGGTCGTCAAACTACAGAATTTTGGTTTGATACAAAAATTCGCATTTTTGCCACAAAGCATAACTTGGGTACACATAAATCGACTGAATTTCCATCGGTGTGTTTTCAGCGTGGGATCAAAGTGAGAAGTTTGTGAAGATCTACGTCTCGTTGCCGACTGGCGTCACTGAGCTGACCGATGAACAAGTGCAACTGAACACAACGCAAAAGTGAGTCAACGCTGTTGAGTGTCGTTCGTGTCGTATTGTCTTTCCGATTTATACAGTTTCGAATCGCATTGTGTTATTTATTAAGGTGTTTCATTTGGAAGTGTCTGTCGCATCGAGTTCACTGTAAAATCAGTTCAGCTTCTTGTCATAGTGCTTTGTTCACAGCTCATTCGATTTGCTGCTGAAAAACGTCGGCGGCAAAAACTATGCATTCGCAATCAAGGGGCTGATGATGCCGATCGTCAGCGAAAAATCCTACCACAAGGTTTGTGGATTTGCCCAGTTTGGTGTGCCAAATGGCCGTGACAATTGAAAACGTGTGAGGTGAGATCGGATCGGTACAAGAACAGATGACGTAAGGGAAGCGTCTCGTCTCATAAAAAACTGCATCTGGCAAAACGGTTTGGTTCAACGCTTGTGTTTGAAATTTGAAAACAGTTAAGAAATGTTTCGGACAAGCTCAACAGATTTCATCGTTTTTTCATCAACGGGATGTATTCACTGTATTCACAATTGCAGGTCAAGTCTGACAGCGTGCTGGTGATGCTGAAGAAGGAAACGGACGGAAAACACTGGGATCACGTGACTGCTGTTGAGAAAACGCTCAAGGCCGCCAAGGAGGCCAAGTAAGTGACCAACAGATGGCAGTTGCAGTTTGAACTTGTGCTAGCCATTTTATTATCGTTATTATGTGCCATCGCATCGTGCTTATTCATTGTTTGTTCGTATCATTGTGTAGTTCAATGGTGCTTTTGTCTTTCACACCATTCACTTAAGTCGCTAAGAACAGATGTGATCAAAAGTCAACTGTTGGGTTTTATTCGAGAGCGGCACGTCACTCCAGAGACCAGCCCTCTTCCGTATCCGATCTTAGTCAGGCCGCAATACAGGGACCCTCCAAGCGAGCTTGGTTGATTTGCTGCAGTAACATCATTGAAATGTAAATTCGATTTCTGCGTATTTCCAGCAAGCCGAAACTGAGCGATTCGTCTGACCCGCAAGCCGGTCTGATGTCGCTGATGAAACAGATGTATGACGAGGGCGACGACGAAATGAAGCGAACGATACGAAAGACCTGGTATGAGTCGCAGCAGAAGAAAGAAAAGGGTGGGGTGGACGATTTGGGACTGGGCGACGCGTTCTGAAACACGATGTGTACTGTGTTGTTCGCACGGTCGTACACACACACACACACGGTGTTTGCATGCAAGCGGTGAAGTGGCTGCGTGTGCGTGTAAAGGCTGTTCATGCTGACGTACGTCGCCATGAATGGTGGGTTGCTAAAAACACGAGACCTGACGTGACGTGAACCGCTGTTTTCTCATACGTCAGTGTGAACGAGCCTTAAGGGTACGCACAGCCAATCAACATGCTGCATTGAGATAACGCTCATGCATTTTTGTGTGTTGGACGGTGTGGATTTTCAGTCAAGCTTAAAAATTGTGAGTGATTTAGCCTAGTCTTTGTTATTGATGTTTGTTTCGAGACGTTTTTTTCATACTTGTTGGCCACTCAATTTTTCTGTTGTTTGAGAAAAAAGAAACAAAATTACGTGACAATCATTGGTCAGTCAGATTCGGGAAAAATAAAATTCAAGCCGCCAATCAGCCGCGTGTGTTCGATGACGTGACATTCAATGTTTCAATTCCCCGAGGCAAAGTTCGTTTTATCACAAGAGATTCCGGTTGATAAACATTCAAAAAAAACAAAAAAGCAGGCAGATAAATCATGATTTCGATATCGAGGATTGATATAAATGTCTGATATTCACACATACACACAAAAATATGATTTCTCCGACAGGATAGGGCAGGGCCAAGAGCGGAAAATTGCGAAATTCAAATTATGGCTCAATGTACGACAGGGTGGTCCATAATTCTGGACACATTTTCATTTGCCCATAAATCCACACCAAACGTGTCCATCATTGGGGAGCACCCTGTGAGCTGTTCTGCTGAGGACCATCTCCGGGACCCTGCGCCGGCTCAGAACATCATGTGCGTCTTCGCAGCCGTCTTCGGTCCGTGCGCGTGCGCGGAGCTGGCGGCGCTGCGTTTGATGCCGGAGTTGCGTCGCACGATCGCCCACTCGAGCGCGATCGCGAGCAGCACCAGACTGAAGCTGCCGACGAACGCGCGCACCGCCCACGGTGGGATCTGGTGCTGCAACACGCAGGCAAACGGAAATACACCATTGCGCTCATTGGTGTGTTGCTTGCAGTTGCAACTTGCAGTCAAGCAAATCCATGAGATTGTTCGCATGAACGTCCCTCGCTTTCAACAAAAACAAAAAACTAAGGCTAGGATTCGAACTCACACGGAGCATGCTGTACCGCCAGTGTAGTCCTCCATTATCAGCCACTGAATAACGCAAGAATAACTTTCGGATTCGCTGCCGTTCGCGGATAAAGCGACCAAGATCGAGCGAGATACGGCTCAGGCCACTGGTGCTCCCGAGACTGGGCGGGGCTTTAGAGGCTGTGCCCCTCTCGTCGCGAGGACATCAGTCCACAGGTGATATTAGTCCATTCACCGCTACACCAAACCACAGGAATTTGGTACGTTCGGTTTTGAACCGGGGGGGAATACAACAACAAAAAGACACTGTTCCAGTGCAATCAACGCCCACACGCACTTGCGGCGGCCGACCATGTGTCCAGACGTCTGAAGCTCCTTTGAGAGTGGCGCCAGCAGCTCGGCAACGACGGAGGCCACCGTGGCGCCCTCGTCCAGTTGCTCACGCGCGCTCCTCGAGTTCATCCACGATTGGATCGCCCCGTTGTTTGGCTTCATCAGCGAGCGAGTTGCTGGATATTGTTACGATGTCCAACAAAAAAATCGCTAAATATGGGCCTCCGGCGCAAACTCACAGCGCGTCCCAGCGTGCAGCTTGATCGTAGGGCGTGCGTGGTTTTTTATTGCTAAACACCGCCTTCTAAGACGAGTGATAAGCACCTGAACGAACGCATAAATACTGTGGTAAACGTAATGCGGGTTTTTTGAATCAAGAACAGTTGGTAATTTGTTGAGGCGTTTGACCACAGCGGCACCAGACGGCTTTGCTAAATACGATTTTATACGCACTGACGACGTGTTAAACATCGTGTGTGCAGCTCACATTATTTTCTCCGCACATAGTAATATCTATAAATTACATTACAATTAGCTGATTGGTTGGTGCACCGTCGCGTGGTCAGACAGTAGATACCTGATCTAAGTCACAAGCAGAGTCAAAATTCCTGCACAAAATACATGTCACAACGAAGATACTAAACGTGTGTGCACCAACAACTCAGCCAGTTGCACACAATTCACGGATAGACTGCAGAATGCAAGGACCAAGCCCCCTGAGTGTGGTCGTCCCACATTCAATGGTACTCGTCGATCGTGTCCACAGCAGCACTGGCAAACCAGCGTGAATGCACGACGGCCATGAAGCTCTCGACGTAATGCTCGACGCTGTCCGTCAACGCGGCAGCTTCGTCGACGCCCAACTGACCAAGGCACTTGTAGTCCTTAAACCTCCAGAGCCCCAAGATCGTGCGGTACACTTAGCTGACGCATTAGTGCAATGCCGATCCTGGTGAAATACGTGATTGATTTGGTGGTTGATTAATCTCATTTTGGTTGATAGTGGTTGATTGCATGATTGACTGCGTTGTACATGTGTAGAGTGGTCGGTTGACTCATTAGTAAATGGATTCATTGCTTGATTGATTGGTTGAGCGTTGATTGATTGATTGATTGATTGTTTGGTGATTTTAAAATTGATTTATTAGATTGACTGATTCAGTACTGATTTGCTGGTTGAGTGGCTGATTGAGTGATTTTTAAATTTACTGAACGATTGATTGACGCCTGTGATTCGCTCACCTCCACCGCCTCAGCTCGTGGTCGTACAGATGCTCAGTGTAATTGTTCAACGTGCTGTTGATGCGTCGAGCGCCCTCAAACGATAACGAATTGTCGTTGTCGCAGATGTACTTCAAGTTCTGACTGACGTCGCCGCACTCGCCCTCGTAGCCGGGTCGGAACGGAATCGGGAACGAGCACATGGTCGCGTAGCCGACGGTGTCGCCCCGTAGAAGTCGGCGTACGTGTAGTGGTGGCCGGGCAGATGCCGGCGATGTCTCCGCCCACTGCTTGATCCGTGCTTGTTCGCGCCAAACGACGCTGCACTGCTCACGCGACCCTTTGCATCAAGCGCTTTCTTCGGGAACACCCGACGTCTCTGACAACGTCCAGACGAGAAGCATCATCCTTATCAGTAGATGCACTGCTGATGGTGAGCTGCCTGATGAGTGCTGTTGATGATGTGCGGATGCTCCGCGCAGCTGCTGATTGGTCGCAATTGGGCTAGCATTGTGGCCGTTCAGGCCGACTAGACGACGTGTGTCGCCTCCGCGTGGTGAGCTGTGCAGCGATGCAGTACATTGATGCCGTCCGATTTGTGGCGCATTGCATTGGAACGAATATGGTTTTTTGTGAAAACTGTATTCGGTGGAAATTCTTGCCTGAAATGTGTTTCACGTGTGAACTTTTACCGCTACTGCTTTTTATTTTTAAACGGGTTTAAGCAAACTGTTTTGTGGTGAGCAACAATAGACCAATCCAGAAATCGAGCAAAGCACAAAACATGGACTTTCAAACGCTGACGTGGCCAAATAAAAATTGTAGTTGATAAAAAATTTGAAAAAACTTGAAACGCCCTCATTCGTTTTTGTTTGTTTGTATTGAGCCGGCTGCGAAATTATTAGTTGCGCGATTATTTTGGCAAAATCGAGTGAAAGCACGCACGGTTTCTGAGAAAAAGACGGACGTCCATACGAGCACGAAAATTGCGCAGAGTCACGAAATGTGTTACAAACCGAAACTCCGTCACAAAAACTGCAAAACCATCAGTCATTTTGTTACAAATGAAACTTCGTGCTCAACCATCAACAACAACGATCGTTATAAAGGAAACAGATTGACACGAACAAAAAAATGAAAATGGGACCGTCGAAATAGGAATAGGGTAAACACACAAAAATATCATGGGCATCTTTGAAGACGTGGGAAGAGACGATTTGGCAACGCTAGTGCTCCCACAGCACACTTACAGGACACTTTTAAAGTTTGTATCGTAATAAGGATGAAACAATGTAAACGCAATTAATATTTTTTAAGCAATTTTTGGCTGAACATCGATTGTACAAAAAAAGCAAACAAATCCTGATATTTTTCCTCATAAATTTAAAAAAATTAACTGCGTTTTAACCAACTTTTTGACTGACTTATTGTTTTCCAGGCACACCACGCTGAGAATAGGTATGACCTATTTTTTTAAACGTGTCCCACTGAAATGACGTCATGTGCCGCCAAACATGCGCTTGCCGTTCACTGCAAACCGATTTTCCGTTTAGCCGATTTCTTCTCGTAAACAAATGTGATTATCGAATCAGTCACACCAAACTCATTTTAGTGCCTGTATGTTGACAA
>JASANC010000830.1:0-40117 GCA_030248135.1 Theristus sp. LFF4_11 | reverse complement strand
CACATCAGAGACTTGAAAAGCGTTGTCGAGCCAAGTCTTTCACTGCTTACACAAGGCCATATTCCTCCTTTTATATGCGTCTCACGCATTTTTAGATAATTGTGATATCATCCACCTAATAGTTTTGAAGTACCGCACCGCAAGTTGAAAAAAAATTTAGGAAAATAGCTTATTCTCGCATCAACTCAGCAGAACACCGGCAACATGATGATGTGTCGTTGAAAGCGGACAAAAAAAATAATAAGTTGGACGAGATGAAAGTAACAACAAATGTCGAAATGCACAGTCAGTTTGAAAGTTGGTAGCCCTTGAATTGAATCGTGTCCATATTCCACAAACATAACTATGCACAAAACCAGCAGAAAACAGTACCGCAGAAAAGGGGTGGGTGTACCCCCAGAACACCAGCGATTTTAGCGATGTCATCGTGGGTGTGCGGGGGTGCCGTGTTGCCCGCCGTGTGCGCACTGAAGCAGCGCATCGAACAAGTCTATACGAGTGGCATTGGTACGACGAAAGAAACGCTGCTGAACAGCATCGACACACGCTTCCGTGCGCTTCCACAACGATTCCAACATCATGGCCACGTACGTTGATCCGCGATTCAAAAATACAGCAGTCGTATTCAAAATGCGGGCGCGATTGTTGTGAACTACTTCACATTGCAAAGAAAATCTTGAAACGACTGGCGACGCCCACAAACTGCGACGATACATCCGAGATCGCGAACAAAGACAATGACGAAAGTGAACGCGAGCCCGAACCAAAAAAAGAAATCTAGTGGCCTCTACGGAGGCATCGAGTTTCACGCTGCGCGACCGCGCCACCTGTCAGGCGAATCCAGTGTCGAAGACGAACTGCGCGGCGAAATGAATATGTACGAGTCGGATGATTTTATCGACGAACCGGACAAAAGTGATCTAGTGCTAGACTTTTGGCGGCTGAACTCGTCGAAATACCCCAAACTACCGACAATCGCGCGCAGATACCTGGCACCGCTACCAACAAGCGTGGCAAGCGAACGAATGTTCTCTGAAGCCAGGCAGGTGTTTGTGTACAGCCGATCTCGTCTGTCAACTGAGAACGCCGAAAAGGTCATGTTTCTGAATGGAGTGTTGCCAGCACTTGATTATGCCTATGAGTTCAAATAAATCAGCGGTAAGAAGTTTTGTCAGTTGATGTTGTAATCATGTTTTGATTGGTGTGCCATGTTTTGGTGACTTTGTGTGCATCGTGCTCTATGTGAAAAAGTTGCTGATAAAAGGTGATGGAAAATGGAAAATGGGCATAAAATAATTGAAAACTAAGGTAAATCTACCAAAAGGGCCAAGCCGGCCCGGAAGCCGTCAATTTCAACCGGGCCCGGCCCGGCCGACTCGGCTTCCATACGGGCCCGGCCCGGAAGCCGGCAAATTTGCCGGCTCCATCCTTACCAACAACAACAATACTCATCTTGGGATTGTTCAGTCAGGGATTCAGGAACACACCTGGTTTACGTTGTCCAAATCGAAGTCAAACGTTGAATTTTTCGACTGATTCCATTCAGCGTCTTCTGGATCGTCAAACAGAAACTTTTTGCTGACTGAGGAGATCGACATAGTAGGTGACGCCGTCGGGTTTTTGTGGTGCCTTAAAGCCTTGGTCTCTCACTGCGCAAAACAAGCGTACGTCGTGGCTACGGTTGTTCAACAAAAATCGAATTTTCTAAAGTAATTAAAAAACACAAATGCCGTTTTGAAAAAATCAAAAAAAATTATCATGCGGATGCGCGAGCGAGCGTAGCGAGCGGAGAGCGCATCACGCATAATATGAGCCGTTATCCCCTCGCGCGCTTTTTTCAAATTTGCTCGCTGCGTCCTGCGAGCATAGTATAAGCCACAAACTTGGTTCCGTGCACACGAAACGAACACCCAAAGTTGTGCTTGGAGCCGCGAAAAAATTTTTATCCGACTACTTTTCATACGCTGTAGACACGAAAAACCTATTCTGAAAACAGTGTTACTTCTTTCCCTTTGTCCTTTTTTTTTTTCAGCTATGTAATCAACATGTGTTCGCCCTTTCAATTTTTGCCTGCGACACTTTCACAGTCGAACAAAAATGTTCCCTGGGGTAATTCCACCCGGAGATTTTGAAAATTGAGTTAATTTTTTACCCCGACCCTGTTTTTGGGTAAAAATTGGGCATTTTTAATTGTTCGGAGGGTTTTCACCTGGTTTTAAGTGTTCGCCCTTTCAATTTTTAGCTGGGACACTTTCACAGTTGAACAAAAATGTTTCCTAGGGTAATTTCATCCGTATTTTTTGAAAATTTAGTTATTTTTTTTGCCCGGGCACTTTTTTGAGTCAAAATTGTGCATTCTTTGAAAGTTCGTAGCATTTTGACTGGGTATCAGTTTTTCACTCTTACAAATTTTGTCTGAGCTGCGAAAAATAGTAAATTTTGCTGCAAAATCTTTGAAATAACAATGAAGATGGTCAAGTTATCATATATTCAGCTTATATTATGGACTTTATAGACAAAAAATCATGATTTGCGAAAAAAAATTTAGGGGGTGCAGAAAATTTTGGGGGGGGGGGGGACACGCCAGACAAAATTTCAGGGGGGGGGGGGGGGGGGGTGTCGGCCAAATTTTACAGGGGGGGGGGTCCGTTGGGGGGGGGGGGCCGGTTTTAGGGGGGGGGGTGGCACGGTGCCCCCCCACCCCCCCCCCCACCCGACGGGCTCGGGTGCGCTGGGGGGGGTGTACCCCCGCCCCCCCCCCCCCGCCCACGGTACTGGTGCGGTGGTGCCGTGGGGGGGGGGGGGGGGTGCCGACCAAAAAGTGAGGGGGGGGGGGGTCCACCGTATGGGATCGGGGGACCCCCCCCCCCCCCGGGGGGGCCCCTGGGGGGGGGGGGGTTTTGGAAAAATTTTGTGTGGCGGGGGTCCACCCCCCCCACCCCCCATGATAATTTTTCGCTTAAATTTTGAAGGAAAAACGCTAAATTTTGCTGCAAAATCGTTGAAATTACAATGAAGATGGTCAAGTTATCACATATTCAGCTTATATTATGGACTTTATAGACAAAAAATCATGATTTTCGAAAAAAAATTTAGGGTGTACGGAAAATTTTGGGGGGGGGGGGGGTCTCCGCCAGACAAAATTTCATGGGGGGTGTGGGGGGGGTGTCGGCCAAATTTTCGAGGGGGGGGTCCGATGGGGGGGTGGTGCCCGGTTTTAGGGGGGGGGGGGGTGGCACGGCGCCCCCCCCCCCCCCCCCCCCCCCGACGGTCTCTGGTCCCCCGGGGGGGGTCTACCCCCCCACCCCCCCCCTCGCCCACGGTACTGCATGGGGGGGTGCATTTTTTCAAAATTTTCTGTGGTGGGGTCCACCTAGAGATGTCAAGAAAAAAAAATTTTCTATTTTTTTTTTTTAATTTTTTTTTAAAATTTTTTTTTTAAAAATGAAAGTTGTTCAGAATTTTTCAGGGAGTCCGAATATCACCATCTGAGGAGCCACCGACTTACCATATGACCCCCACTCATATGGGAGGAGGGTGAAAATTTCAGACTTGGTTTCGGCGACCCCATTTTCCCACCGACGACATCACGTCTCGTGTTTTGCCTCTCAATTCACCTCAAATAACACGGAAACAAGTTTAACAACAAACCGGTGTGATCATGCTGACGACACGAGGCGAAACAGCAACGAGCAACCAACGAAGTTACGCTTGCAGTGGCAGCCAGTGCAATTTCGACCTTTCGAGATCCTGAAAAACGATGCGTAAATGTGAGTTCTCTGCTTCTATCTCACCTTAGCGACATCGGAATTTGTTGAACTAGCCTTTGCGACGCTCAAGTACTTCAATGCGCGAGTCGATCATCACTCACCAAGGCTGAAAACAGTCGATAAATCAATCCAGAATACCACCTGCAGCGTTGAAGACTAAGTGACAAGGTAAAGTCAAAGAAAATTTTTGTTGAACTTTCGAAAAATTATGCCAAAAAGGGCATTTTCAGGGCACATTAAAGAAAAAATTTCAAAATTTTTTAATAAAAACATAAAAAAAAGCTCATTTTTTTACTTAAAAAAAAAAAAAAAAAAAAAAATTTTGACCCTTACATCTCTAGGTCCACCCCCCCCACCCCCCCATGAAATTTTTTCGCTTAAATTTTAAAGGAAAAACGCTAAATTTAGCTGCAAAATCTTTGAAATTACAATGAAGATGGTCAAGTTATCATATATTCAGCTTATATTATAGACTTTATAGACAAAAAATCATGATTTTCGAAAAAAAAATTAGGGTGTGCCGAACATTTTGGGGGGGGGGGTCTCCGCCAGACAAAATTTCATGGGGGTGTGGGGGGGGTGTCGGCCAAATTTTCGAGGGGGGGGGTCAGTACCGTGGGCCCAAAAAAATTTTCGAGGGGGGGGGGGGGGGGTACCGTGGGGGGGGGGGGGCCGGACCAAAAAGTGAGGGGGGGGTCCAACCTCTGGTACCGTGGGACCCCCCCCCAGGGGGGTCCCATGGGGGGGGGGGGGGGGCCTTATATAAAAATTTTCGGGGGGGGGGGGGGCCACCCCCCCCACCCCCCCCCCCCATGAAATTTTTTCGCTTAAATTTGAAAGGAAAAACGCTAAATTTTGCTGCAAAATCTTTGAAATTACAATGACTATGTTCAATTTATCATATATTCAGCTAATACTATGGACTTTATAGACAAAAAATCAGGATTTTCGAAAAAAAATTGAGGGTGTGCAGAAAATTTTGGGGGGGGGGTGTCCGCCAGACAAAATTTCATGGGGGGGTGGGGGGGTGTCGGCCAAATTTTCGAGGGGGGGGGGGGTACGATGGGGGGGGGGGGGGGTGCCCGGTTTTAGGGGGGGGGTGGCCCGGTGGGCCCGCCCCGCCCCCCCCCCCCCACCCGACGGTCTCGGGTGCTCTGGGGGGGTGTACCCCCACCCCCCCCCGCCCACGGTTATGGGGGGGGGGTCCGATGGGGGGGGTGCCCGGTTTTAGGGGGGGGGGTGGCACGGTGGGGGGGCGCCCCCCCCCCCCCCCCCCGCCGGTCGCTGGGGCCCTGGGGGGTGTCCCCCCCCCCACCCCCCCCGCCCACGGTACTGGTTACGTTGTCTGGGTGCCGTTTCGTGTCGTGTCATGCCGTCGCGACACATCGTCAGAATTGATCGAATTTCAAGCCGGTATTTGTAGTTTCACTTGGGCTGGGGACACTTAGTGACGTTTTGGGGCCTTGGGGGTCAAAACACTAGAAGAGACCAGTGTGGGCCCAAAAAAAATTTCGAAGGGGGGGGGGGGGTATGGTCAGTACCGTGGGCGGGGGGGGGGGGGGGGGTACACACCCCCCAGAGCACCCAGAGACCGTCGGGTGGGGGGCGGGGTGGGGGGGCACCGTGCCACCCCCCCCCCCCCTAAAACCGGGCACCCCCCCATCAGTAGCGAAAGTGCGGGGGGGGGGGGGGGGCACCCCCCTCAGCCGAAAATCCTGCCCGTGCACGGGCAGATACCCGTGTACCCCCCCTCCCCCCCTTTACCTCGACACGGGTACTAGACTCTGCCCCCACCACCCCCCTCGGCGAGAAAACACGGGATCGCACCCCCCCCCCCCCCTCACGGTGGTCAATCTCATCTCAATTTTTTTTTTCCAAAATACCGTTATTTTTGCATTTTTCTTGACGTTTGTGTCTGTCCCTGCATAGATTTTGTTGTTTCTGAAAAAGCAAGCAGCTTGTTTGCACAAAATATTCTGTATTTTACAAGAATTCCTGTGTTTTTCTAAGGCAAAAATTTGGTATTACCCGTGCGATCCCGTGCACCCCCCCCCCCCTCACGAAATTTTTCTGCCAGTGCACCCCCCCTCAGCAAAATTTGCTGCCCGTGCACCCCCCCCCTCACCGAGAAGGCACCTGACCCCCCCCCCTCTAAAATTAGGCAAACACCCCCCCCTCACCCGAGGTCCCGCTTTCGCTACTGCCCCCAATCACCAAATCTTTGAAATTACAATGAAGATGGTCAAGTTATCATATATTCCGCTTATATTATGGACTTTATAGACAAAAAATCATGATTTTCGAAAAAAATTTTAGGGTGTACGGAAAATTTTGAGGGGGGGTCTCCGCCAGACAAAATTTCATGGGGGGTGTGGGGGGTGTCGGCCAAATTTGCGAGGGGGGGGTCCGATGGGGGGTGCCCGGTTTTAGGGGGGGGGGTGGCACGGTGCCCCCCCACCCCCCCCACCAGTAGCGAAAGTGCGGGGGGGGTGGGGGGGTCCACCCCCCCCTCAGCCGAAAATCCTGCCCGTGTGCACGGGCAGATACCCGTGTACCCCCCCTCCCCCCCTTTACCTCGACACGGGTACTAGACTCCCCCCCCCCCACCGAATCATAGACAAAAGACCGCACGTACCAAAAGACCGCACGTGCCAAAAGACCGCAAGACCAAAATACCGCAGATTGGTGTGGAACCAAAATACCGCACGTGCCAAAAGACCGCACGAGCATTTAGAAAAATGTACTTTGAAGGAAAATCGTGTCAGCACGCAACTGCAAATGAGATTTTTACGCGAGATGAGATGAATCGAGTGAAGTTGAGACGTTGCCTGCTTTTGTCGCAAAAAATTGAAGAGCCAAAATTGTGAATGGAAATGTGTAGAACAAAGAGACAAGCATTTACGATCTTAGTGTTTGATAGACTTGCGCAAGTTTTCACAATTGTGTAAAATGAGTTTTCTCACCGACAAAATGTAAGCTTTGGCTTCCCGTCCGCAGAATTACCATTTATTTTCACGGGTCTTAGTGTTTGAAACATATCAAAATGTTAATTTTTAAAGCAAAAATACAGTTTAGGAATTTTTGTTAGCGCGTCTCGTCTCGTGTTTATTCTCGTTTCGCGGCTTTTTCCATTTTATCACAGTTGATTCAATGACTTCAACACCAAATGGCAATCACCTTGTGTTGCGCTCTTTGCACAGCGAACTTTTTTGCACAGTCAACTACATAAATGAGATTTTTCACCTTTTTTCAAAAAACGTCTGAAAAAAACGCCCAATTTAATACATCGATGAAAAGAAACGGTTTTTTTAGCGTTGTAGAAAGACTTTGTAGCAAGCAGCCTTATACCATGTGAATAGCGGCAAGGTTGCTGAGATTGCTGATTGTATGGATGCGCAATTCTAATGGTGCAATAATGTTCCTGCGCGGTGCTGTAATTGGAAGGTGGAAACTGAATCACTTTACACTCTAGACATACAACCATGTTTTTACAAATACATATTTACAATATCATCAATACAAAAAATGTTTTTTGCCATTGTTTCCAAAATATTGTCAGCCAGTGTCAACGTGTTCTGCTCAAAACTTGCTGACATGACTCTCTGTTGTACTTTGAGTAACTTCAAATCTTAAACAACCCAACGGGAACCCCGTTCAAACGAAAAAAAAAACGATTTCGGTCGATTTCGGCGAGCGAGACAGCGAGACTTCTGCGACGTTTCTTACGGTTGTGACAGCCAGTGGTTGTTTCGCGGTTTGACCTTTGAACTGCACTGAAACCACAGGCAACCGCGAAAAGTTTTTCGAGTGTTAGTTTTCGCTTCACTTTGTCTGACCAGTGAACTAGCACAAACATGTACGTTTACTGTCCTACAAATGACGAGTATTAGCAGTCGTCATTGACTTGAAAAGACCTGTCGTGCCACTTTGAAATTTTTTTCCAGTGATACCGTATTACCCCCAATAAACCCCCATGGAGGATTAATACGTCAGCGACTTTTAGGGGTGGGGGTTTATTGGTGGGGGGATTATAGGCGGGGGGGGGGGGGTTTATTTACAAAAAATTCTAGGGGTGGGGGTTTGTTGAAAAATGGCAAAAATACATTGCATGGCAGGCAAGAAAGTCGATAAACTTCTACTTTTCACAGAGATTTCCTTTTGTAACAGCCTTTTGTAATGAAATTACCATTAACTCATCCCTTTGGGGCCTTTGGTAGCACAATTTCACCAATGTCACTGCATTCAGCCACTGAATTCGCTAGGTATGTGTTTCAAACAGGTTTCTAATTAACCCCCATGGGGGATTATTTGGGGGGGGGGGATTATTCGGAAACTTGTCGGGGGGGGGGTGGGGGTTCATTGGTGGGGGGGGGGATTAATGGTTGGGGGGCGTTGATGGGGGTAATACGGTATATCTAAAAATGCGGGAGACGCATATAAAAGGAGGAATATGGCCTTGTGTAAGCAGTGAAAGACTTGCTCGACAACGCTTTTCAAGTCTCTGATGTGGTACACACGGATACAAGTACATAAGAGCCATATTTTTGCGCCGTTTATTTATGATTTCGGTTGCACATGGCAACCCTCGTACTTTGTATTGTAGACAAATGAAACTTTCACATTTGCGGATTTCGGGCATTTAGCGACCACTAAAACTACTAAAATAACAATCAGACTTTAGCTCGCTGACACTGGTTTGTCCAGGACAAATTGTATCGCAGAAGCATTGCGGAACGCAAGGTCTCCTGTGGCAAAGGCAGTGACTCACGGGACAGACGGTTTATCCTGCCACACTAGTTGAAGTTGACACCGGCAAAAAGGTGAAAATCAACGGAAGACAACTCCTTTTTGTCACTGGTGCTGGTGTGTACACAGCGGTGCGTACGTTAACAACAACGAAAAAGCTACATGCAACAATGTTTTGCAATCTCTGATTTTTCTGTTTTTGCACAGAATTTACAGAATTTCGCACATGGCGTGATTTTAGATTAAATCGAAGAGGACAATTAAAAAATAACTTTAAAGTTTTACGCTTTTCAGCAAAACGAAAACGAAAACGAAAGTTTCGGATTCGCTGCCCTCCGGGGATATAGCGACCGCAGGCCACCGAAACCGAAATCGGGCTAAGATCACTGGTGCCGCCAGGACAGAGCGGGGCTTAGAGGCTGTCCCGCTCACGTGGCGAGGGTATTGGTTCCACGGGATGGTGAGCCGTCCATTCCCCAATCCCACCGGAGTTTGTTACCTTCGGGTTTCCGGAATCGGTGGGGGGGGGGGGAGGCGTGCTTCAAAAACAAACAAACAAACGCGGCGCAAAAATATGACTCTTATGTACTTGTATCCGTGTGTACCACATCAGAGACTTGAAAAGCGTTGTCGAGCCAAGTCTTTCACTGCTTACACAAGGCCATATTCCTCCTTTTATATGCGTCTCCCGCATTTTTAGATAATATTCTGACTTTTACATAAGCCCCGAAGGTCGGACCAAAATCACAATTCGACTCAGGTTTTTCATTTTTCGCTTTTTAGGCCGATTTCGCCTATGCTATTTCTACGGCCGATTCGCCCAAAATCGTCACGATTCAGTACCTAGAATTGCTCACACAAGAAAACTGACCCAAAAGCCGTGATTGGCACAATGAATTACCATGGAAAACACCGTTTTCTTGTTTTTCATTTCTGGACCGGTTTCGCTAAATTCCACGGCCGATTCGCCCGAAATCGTCACGATTCAGTATGTAGAGTGTTCACACAAGAAAACTAACCCAAAATCCGTGATAAGCGCATTGAATTACCGCGGACTACACCAGTTTCTCATTTTTTTGCCTTTGGACCGATTTCGCCAATTTCCATGGCCGATTCGCCTGAATCGTCGCGATTCAGTATCTAGAGTTGCTCACATAAGAAAACGAACCCAAAATCCGTGATCAGCGCATTGAATTATTCCGGACTACACCAGTTTTTCATTTTTTGTCTTTGGACCGATTTCGCCAATTTCCACGGCCGATTCGCCCGAAATCGTCACGATTCAGTATCTAGAGTTGCTCACATAAGAAAACTAACCCAAAATCCGTGATCAGCGCATTGAATTACCCTGGAAAACACTAGTTTCTCATTTTTTGTTTTTGGACCGATTTCGCCAATTTCCACGGCCGATTCGCCCGAAATCGTCACGATTCAGTATCTAGAGTTGCTCACATAAGAAAACTAACCCAAAATCCGTGATCAGCGCATTGAATTACCCCGGACTACACCAGTTTCTCATTTTTTTGTCTTTGGACCGATTTCGCCAATTTCCACGGCCGATTCGCCCGAAATCGTCACGATTCAGTATCTAGAGTTGCTCACATAAGAAAACTAACCCAAAATCCGTGATCAGCGCATTGAATTACCCTGGAAAACACCAGTTTCTCATTTTTTGTTTTTGGACCGATTTCGCCAATTTCCACGGCCGATTCGCCCGAAATCGTCACGATTCAGTATCTAGAGTTGCTCACATAAGAAAACTAACCCAAAATCCGTGATCAGCGCATTGAATTACCCTGGAAAACATCAGTTTCTCATTTTTTGTTTTTGGACCGATTTCGCCAATTTCCACGGCCGATTCGCCCGAAATCGTCACGACTTTGGTATTTAACTGCTATTCTTTTTACTTTTTCAAAAAATAAAGGTTAAATTCAAATTCTCCGTTGTTGGTTCCCCCTGTAAATTTTTTTATTTGTCAAATAACGGTTTGTTTCACGCGCAGAAATCGGAAATACACTTCAAAATAAGCATTTTTCGTAATTTTGTACAAACAAGCTAAATTTTAAGCCTTGGGAAGCATCGGAGAAAAAAATGAATGCGAAATTTGAAAATCCCAAACATTTTTACCCTAGAAAATGTTTTTATCATAACAGTCAGAATTTTCTTTATATCACTGAAACTGCGTACACATTTGATGACATTGCCGAAAAAAAGGGGTAAACAAGAATAATTTTTTTCAATTTCAGAATTGATATAATACGCACACAGCGTGTGTAGAAGATCATCACGAAAAAATTTCTCGTGCACACAGTGTATCTGTGGATTATCTGCCTGTGTGTCGCAGAAAAAATTCTCAGCTCCGTTTATGTTCACAGAGCGAGGCAAAGTAAGTTAGGAATTTACGCGCGAGCGACAGACGGGCCATATTATGTCTCATCCGCTGTCCGCTGCGCTGCGCTTCGCTCGCGAATGGACATGATTATCTAACAAGGCACAAATTAAAAGAAATCCACGCATTCACCTGTCGAGTTGCAACCTTTTCTACCAAAATAAAGCTGCGTTTAACGGAATCCACAAAAATGCTTTCACCGCAGCAGCTAAAAAATGCTCTGAAAAAAAGCCGTTGCTTTTTTCAAAAAGATGCGTTCCCAGATATTCAAGACAAGCTGCAAACTGTAACTGATCTTTGTCATTGTTTGCAACAAATCTTTGCAAGTTTTTTATGCGTACAGATCAGATTTTGTGCAAAACAACTGCGGAAATAACAGACAAAACCAAATCACAAAAGTTATCGGGTCGGGTCAGCAAATGTTTTGAACAATCAACCAGTATTAAAAAATTATCAAATTATTGCATACGCTATAACAATAGTGTTAAAAATCAGTGTTACCGTCATTCGAATTTAATTATTGTTCAAAGACATCGTTGAACAAGGTGCGTCAATGCGACCACGTACAATCCGAATGAAACTGTCACCTGAAGAAAACAAAACTAAACGCGAAAACACTGTCATTTTAAGGTACAGCAGTATGGCCGAATAATTTCCGCCGGAGTTTGGTACCTTCGGGTTTCCGGAACCGGCGCGCGTATAATTAAAATAAAAAAAATGTACATAGGGCCACTTTTGTCTTCTCAATCAAGGCGAGGCCAGTTACGGACTAAGAGTTGTGTGTTTTCTAGAATGAAGGATTTTTCCCAATCGTGTGTGCAAAGGGACAAAGAATGAATGTAATTTAACGTACTCTTCAGATACAAAGGAATATAAAGGTGGGAAGGAACATAAAAGAGTTATATTCTTGGTATTCGGGGCCACAGCTTTTATCAATTTTTTCCCAATCTTCGTTGTGTTTGGGGCCACAGCTTTTATCACTTTTTTCCCAACCTTATTATCGTTGGTTTTATTGTTTCGGCTTCGATGTACCACCGGCGCTAAGAGTTGACTAACGGAATATTGAAAAAAAAGTTGAGAAACCGTGAATAACAGCACCGTGAAATTCACATTTTTTTCTAAGCCGTCAAATCTACCATTCACAGCAAACACACTCAGAAGAAACAGACTGCAAAGTTCGAAGTTCGAACAAGCAATTTTTACTGCAGACGCGAGTTTCGCGAAACTTTATAACTCATTATAACAGTACGGGATAGCCAAGTAAACATGGCAGCTTTTTTCAGGGTGCAAGGTGCGCGCGAAATTTGAATGAAAGAAATAACATTTGGAACCCAGTGGTGTGCAAATTTGATGCGTTTTTTTCAACTAATTGATTAATCGTGGTTATTCTGTTCTTTCTTTCGCCTTTTCCCACACGATTCAGAATTATCTTGGCATTCTTAAAAAAAACAACAACTCCTAGTCTTTGACTGATCCCGCCTTGATGGACTGTCTTGTTTATTTGGCTATATTGTACCCAATTGGTAGCTCTTTCCAATGCGGTAAAAAAATTATCCAAATTCATTGAAGTGTTTCCACAACATTTCCACACATGCTTCATTCTGACTCAAATATGAACGGACATAGAGATACAGTACGGAATGGCCGATTAAACATGGCAGCTTTTTTCAGGGTGCATGGAGCGCGCGAAATTTGAATGAAAGTGAAACTTTGACTGTTTTTTAAGCTGATTGTTTCTCCCGATATTTGCACGCACACAATATTGGGAATTATCTTGGCGTTCTAGAAAAAGGCAACTCCTAGTTTGCGACTGATCCCGCCTTGATGGACTGCCCTATTTATTCGGCCATACTGTACTTGTATACAAGATTTGTTGTTTCTCCCGATAGACGACGGTCTCCGCCTGTTTTTTGAGAGAGGAAAATCAATGGATACCAGTAAAATGTTTGTGACGGTGACGAGCGGCCCGCCGGGCAGAACGTGAAATCCGTCATGTCTTGTTCGTTCGACCAACATCTGCATCAGACCGATCGTTTGTGCGCTAGCTCCCAGCAGTTTACACGTCGCGTTCCGCAGCATGGCCGTCGTTTCGCTGAACTGAAAATAATGTCGCTCGGTTTTCACTACGCAAGTCCTCATTGCACATGTTCGATGGTGTGTCGTGAGAGCTTGTCAGTTATCACAATGCGGACCGCCATGTGACGAGCTGGCCGCCATCTTGTGAACTTGTCGCCATGCGGCAAAACGTGCCTTCCGTGCGTCGCGAACTTGTCACCATCTGGTTCACATGTAGCCATGTGGCAAACTTACTGCCATACAATTGTATGTGGTCAGCTTTCCACCATGCCTGCACTTTGCCTCATGTTCAGAAAAATTTGGCACCTATCGGAGAGCGGCAGTGTCTTACTCCATGAGCAAACATGTGCCATGCGTCATTTTTGAAGGGTTGACTGACACCACTGCAGAAAACATGCGAGCGAGAGGGATGAGGAAAAAACATTCTGCTGCCGTTAGAACTTCCGATGTGTTGTTGACTATGATCCTTTATTTTGCTCCCGAGACTCAATGCGCGCAAAGATATGTAGGCAAGCAGTTGCATGCAAGACGCCGGAATTCAAAATTGGTAAAATGATCCGAGTCCTCTAAATAAGGAACGGGTCACTAAGGCTGCTTTGAATTACCGCGTAAGGATTGAAAGTGGTTTCCTTTCTACACGTCTGCAGTCATATTTTCATACCAGCTACTGATTAGCCGGGGGTCGGTGGGGGTGGGGGCCATCAGTGTCTCCAACAGCGGTTTGAATATGATCAGATCGATTCCGAAAAAAAAACGAAATGAACTTCCAACCTGTCCGTGTACGCAAGCGGCTGCCAGTAAAAGCGAGCAAACGACAGTCAGCTGAAGCACAAGGCGAACCCAGTCAACTGGACGTACGTGCGACAGATCACTCGAGGGCGACGGATACGAGCGGTCGTGCGCGTTCAGAACGGTGGACGTCGTTAGACGTAGCGCGCTGCACAGTAAGATCAGCAGCGAACCTGACACACATGACGCCCCGTTAAAAGCGCAAATATTGACAAATAACAACGTTTTGTTCCTTTGAACAATGCCAGGGGAAAATCCAAAAACTACGAGCCCAAAAAAAACGCAAACACCACACCTGATAACAGAACAGCAAAGTACCATTTGCTGACGCAGTCCATCGTTCGAACAGCATCTGACAGTTGGTGAATGATTCTTGTTATGTTTTCTGAACAATGAAGAATAAAACTTAAAAAAATCTCATACAAGCGACATACGTACAGAACACACATTGCTTTTCATCGGCGTCTAAAAACGCAATCCGGTCTGGAGTAAAAAAATGCTATACAAAATGATTTTTTTTAAACCGATGTGGCGTTTGTCGGCCGTAAGCACCCAAGGGAGAAGGTCGGTGGGACGGCCCGGGGAGTGGGCTAAATTTACGCACAATTAAACTTGATAAACTTTCACAATTTAAATTAATTTTTGCATGATTTTGAGTACAGCAGCTATGTTTTATCTTCACAAGACTGGGGTGTACCCACTGGAGGCGGGAAGGTGCACCGGGTGTCATGGACTGAATGACACGACACGGACCCGCCCCACAGACAACAAGACGCACACTTGGGCTTGTGGTCATGTGCACCACCACATCATGGGAACTGCCTCTGACAAACGCCCGCATCTGGGGGTCGCATTGAGCGTTTATTTACTCAGAGCTGTTATTTCACGTCCGCCACCGTCTGCAGCGCGACAGCCACAGGCGGCGCTCCGGCCGGTTTTTGCCGCAGTCGCTGCGCCGCCGCTCTTTCGCGTTGCTGACACAGCGGCGGCGGCGGCGGCGGCCACGGTGAAATCATCGGCCTCTAAGGCGTCCAATGATTCGTTGAAGTTGGTCACTTCGACGACGACGACGAAAGCGAACTGCACGAACACGACGCAACTCGCCGACCAAAGTGCGCCCGCCCAAATATGTGCCAGCGGCAGCACGTAGCCGTAGAACAGGTGTAACGCTGCGAAGGCGAAACAAAATCGCTGATGATCGTTCGTCTGCTTCAGTCAAATGACGTTTTCAGTGAATGTTTTAATGTGATCATGGTTTGTTAGCTCCAATGGTGCGACTCGCCACAAAGTCATGTTCAATACAGTATGGCCGAATAAATAAGGCAGTCCTCGTATTCTTCATATAGGCGGGATCAGTCGCAGGCTAGGAGTTGACTTTTTCAAGAATGCCAAGATCATTTCCAATCGTGTGTGCTGAACGTTTTTTTCTTTCGTTCAAATTTGGTGCGCTTCTTACACCCCGAAAAAAGCTGTCATGTTTACTCGGCCATTCCGTACACGCGCAATACATGAATGAACGTCGTCTCTTGTACTCGTCATCCCGATGATACTCAGTTGCGTGCATGATGAATACGGTAATCAGCTTCGAGAACACGATTATTTGTGATCATCTTGATCTGATTATAACATTATGAACGTGGTCAATCGGTGACTGGCGTAGCTTTTAATTCACCTGTGCTTTCTGGCACTTCAATGCTTCCATCCAGTTCGTGCGGCACAACACGCGCCACCTCAGGCACCAACGATTGCAGATGACGCTCGCGCGGTGACAGCGTGATTTCACGCATGAAGAACTTTGTTAAACCTGTGTTTGATAAAAAAATGTTGAGAATTTTTGGTAAGGAATTTGCTGTGGCAGGCAAGCAATGATTGTCAACACAATAAGTAATTCCAATTCACTTCGATTGGATGCAAAAACGGTGTTTTTGCATAAAAAATACAGCATGTGCACGGGTGCACGGGTCTCTAGGCCTGTGAATAGACAGTGAAGCCTTGGTTTAAAAAATCAACACGTTTCCCTTTCCAGGAAAACAGAAGCAATTAAATGTCGATAAATCCGCGGGTGCACCTTGCTGTTAACAAAATCGAAAACCTTTCTTAAACGGACCGTTGGCACGGGTCACCAACTGCTAGTGCTTTACTATACCATCAACACGACAAATTGCACAACAGTAACTGTAATAATGAACATTACCCAGTGGTTTTGCAGACGGTGACAGCACACCAAATGCCGCTGATAGTAAGCCAATTGCAAGCGATAAGATGATAAATACAATCTGAAAAAAATGACTGCCGAACCTTTTGCTATCATTGACAGTCGTCAAGATCATCTCCAATGGCATGGTCATCTTAATCAACAATACGTGATGCAGTACGGGTTAGGGATGGAAAATACTGGTTTTTGGGCCACCAGAAAAAAACTTTTTTTTCGCCTGTAAAACTGCTTTAACTTCCAAAGCGTATATTCCACGACCAACTTGAGTGACGAAAAGCCACCAACGATGGCGCAATTGACCTCTGGCACCAGTCGCTGCAAAGATGCGTGACAAACACAGCAGCATGGTTCCTATGATGTAATGTCGTTTAGAAGGCCGTGAAATGAAAGAAAAAAGTGCTTGTGTCAACCAAACGTGTAATAACGATCTCCGTATGAGTATTTTTACCTCTTTTTTGGCACACAACCAGGAATGCGCTGGCAGCAAACACTTGCATCAGATACAACTGCGACATTAGCACCTGTAAAATGTATATCTTTTTTCTAGTTGTGCGCGACTCGAGGCAGACATACAATATTATGGATGTGAAATCCGTCTCACACTTGACGCGGCAATTCATTGATTAAGTGGCCCGAGGTCGTTCTTGGGGTACGGCGGCTAGTGTCACGTACAGTCAAACGCTAAATTATGGGGACTCAGCTGATTGGTTGGTGATCACGTGATGCGTGGCATTGCTGTGGGGGTGGAGTCTGTCCTGCACAGAAACCATACATCACGTGATCACCAAACCAACAAATCCGCTGATTGCCTGCTATAATTTCGATTTCAGCTGCACACAACGATAATGGGAGGGGGTACAATTCCGGTCCGCTAAGAGTTCCGCTAAGGTCCTGAAGAGTTGCGCCCCGCTCATTCCGTCCCGATGAATTCCGGCCGAAAGAATTCCGGCCCAATGAATTTTATCGCCAGCACGCACAATATTTTACACGAAGTGATTTTTGATAAAATATTGATGTTCACATGTCACAGTTCCATTTGCAATGATGTTTGCCTTAATTGATTTTTTGGAAAGGGGAACCTTTTTTACAAATAATAAATAAAAAGATTATTTTTTATTACGAACCAGGATTTGCGAACCATCAATTATTATTTAACTGATTTTTGTTTGTGCTGTGTTTTGTCCTTCTTGGTATTATCATATTTCTGCATTAAGTTACTTGAATGTTTGTTTGAAGGCTGGTTCGAAGGCTGGTTTGAATTTTCATTATTGCAGACGTGTCTTTTATTTGGTGTCTCAAAAAAATGTCATTTTCAGGCAAATTTCGCTGGGTGGGGTGTCAAGATAGCTGTATGAATTTATTTATTCACGTCGTGAATATCGATATTTTATTACCAAAAAATCACTTCGTGTGATTCAATATTATTTGTGCGTGCGAAAATTCATCGGGCCGGAATTCATCGGACCGGAATTTTTCGGGCCGAAATGAGCGGGACGGATTCTTCGGGTCGGAATAGTACACGAGCGACGATAATGTGCGTGGTGGTGTTGTTACCCTGATGTTCGGCTGTTGCGACCAGCGTAACGTTGAGTCGTAATGTGTGAATGAGAGCACAAACTGCAACGCGAGCGTCACCATGGGCGGCGCATGCAGCAGAATCAGCTTGAACGTCGCCCGCGAGCAGTTGCAGTCGACCGTGCGGGCGCGCGCACGATTGCGGCCGCTCGTTCGATTGTGCACCGCGCGCGTTTCTGCGGTTCGTTTGCGTCCGCGTCGCTCGAACAAGCGCAACAGGTCGCTGCCGGCCGGCGATTTCTTGGCGGCCGAAATCTGACTCGACTCCGAGTAGTAGTACTGTTGGGTGCTCTGCGTGCTCGACGACTTCCGCATACCGCCCATTCTCGAGCGTCCGCCGACGTTCGTCGCCTCGCTGCTGAGCGCTTTCCTGTTCGCCGGATGGTTGTTCGAGTGGAGCAACTGTTGCTGCTCGATCGATGTCGCATTGGCACCGCAGGTGGTCTGCTTCATGCTGAGTTGCTCCTTGCAGTCAGCATCATCGTCTTCCGCAGCCAACAGCGACAGACCGAAAGCGTTCATCGCAAACAGCAGAATCGCGATGCTCGTCGTACGAGCGATCGCATCGACGCCGCCGGCAACCGCTCGGTCGTCTGTCTTCTCGACGGGCAGAGTCGTCACGTCGGCCACTGCGGCGCTATTCGTACTGCGGTCATTGTTCAGAATGATCACTGGACGCTCACCGTCGATCGCGCTTGTCAACTCGAAATTCGCGTTCACATTGCCGTCCGCGACCGACGTGGGCACGACGATTCTCTCGAGGCCGCTGTCGACGTCGCCCGAGTCGGCCTGGCTCGTCGGACTCGGCATGCCAGCCGAGACCGCGCCACCGCGAAAGCTCGACCGTCTGCTCATGGAGCGCGTGCGCATGCCGCCGTCACGATTCCACGGACCTTTAATAGAACAATGAAAGCACCCCATGTTCGTTGTAAAGTACGTTTGTGAAGTAAATCTGTCACTTTTTCTGCAGAATACAAACTTTATGCCAAACTGTATAAATTACAGTAATAAGAACGAATGCATATATGGTTTGATTCTTGACCATCAGATACCCCCATTCGTGACTAACTATGCCTTCCTTTCAACTGCAACCCCCGCCGTTCCTTCTTTTTTTCGCCTGCGGTTTCTGCGAATAAGTTACAGGTTTAAACAAACATACTGTATGTGGGTATAAACGGTTGGAACAGATGCATTTTTTTTTAAATTTTCGACTTTTTTGATGTTTAAGCGTGTTGACCGTTTCGATCTTTTGAACCGCTTGACACTATTAAGATCTGTTTGGCCGTTTCCATTGTCTTTTTTCACTCTTTGACGTTGAACCGTCGAGCTTACGGTGTATTCATAATGAACGCAGTTACCGTATTACCCCCAATAAACCCCCATGGGGGATTAATACGTCAGCGACTTTTAGGGGTGGGGGTTTATTGGTGGGGGGGGGGAGTATTGGGGGGGGGGGGGTTTATTTACAAAAAAAATGTAGGGGTGGGGGTTTGTTGAAAAATGGCAAAAATACCTTGCATGGCAGGCAAGAAAGTCGCAGAAACTTCTACTCTACATAGAAATTTTCTTTTATAACAGCCTTTTGTGATGAAATTACTATTAACTCACCTATTTGGGGCCTTTGGTAGCACAATTTCATCATTTTCACTGCAACCAGCCACTGAATTCGCTGGGTATGTGTTTCAAACAGGTCTCCAATAATCCCCCATGGGGGATTATTTGTGGGGGGGATTATTCGGAAACTGGTCGGGGGGGGTGGGGGTTTATTGGTGGGGGGGGATTAATGGTGGGGGGGGTTTAATGGGGGTAATACGGTATGTTTAATCTAGAACAACAGAACACAACACAGCACTGACGGGCGCCCGGTGAGGTGCCGCCGGACAGTTGCGGCGACACTTGATTACTGCTGTACTCGTGCGGCACCACCGGCAACAGTAAATTCTGGCTCGCTTGCATCAGCGGCGGTTCGCTTGTTGCTGTCGTCTGCGACGAAAACGCATGGCCTTCCATCGCGTCTACCTCCGTGACAACGGAAAGTTCGCTGCTCTGATTGGTTGCATCGTTTTGCGCAAAGATCAGACCACTAGTCTCGTCACCATCATTGTTATTCTTGTTTGCGGTAAATTCTCGGCCTTTCCAAAACTAAACCACCGAATAGTTTACACACACACCGTAAAGCCTTGCATACAAAGGTGTCTCGTTTATGTAAATTTGAAAATCAAAAATTTCTGAAACGTGGAATTTTGTGTGACAACTTACTAGTGGGAGGAGGTCTTATAAAGCGAAGATTAGCAAGTCCGACTTCATAAACAGGGTGAGATTTCGACCAAGTCAAATTTTGATTTTTTTGTTTTTGCATTTTGGGTATATGCAAAAAGCCACATAAAAAAGTTCCAGATGAAAGAGGTCAAAAAATAAGCAGCATGGTTTAAGACAGAATTAAAGCATTATGAATGAGCAGAAAAAGGAATAATAATTGTCGCGCTGTCATTTGGTGTGTCAAAGCTAAAGCGGTTTATAAAAATGTCAGCCTAACATTTATAAGCTTATAAGCTTATAAAAATTTATAAGCTGTCAGCCTAACATTCAGAACACCTCCGATTCCGACTACGTGCCGCTGCATCACGCAACATCTGCAACATCCACTGTCATTCCCACATTCCAGTTTAAAAGATAAAAAAGCAATCATTTTTTGTCAGCATTAGTCAGCTGTCATTCCCGTCAAATATTTTGTTGAAAGTTTGCAAATATTTTTTATGGGTTTAGTCATGTCCGAGAATTTACACTATCGTCCTGATGGGTCACCGTTGTCACCATGATTGGAGGCGGCAAGCTTGATTGATTGCGGACGTGGCAACTCATTCCAAAAGTTTCAATTTCTCCAATTTCCCCTGAAACGGACCGACAAAAATTGTCTAAGAATACATGTATTACTCAAGCGCTTTTATTTTGCTCCCTAGACTCAATACGCAGATACAGGTAAGCAGTTGCATGCACGACGCAGGAATTCAAAACTGATTTGAGTGATCCGAGCCCCTTAAACAGGGCAGAGTGATTAAGCTGCTTTGAGTTGCCACGTAAAAACTGAAACTGGGGTGGTTTTTATTCCACGTCTGAAAACGAATTCAGTCGCAGAACCTAAAAAATTGATAATAAATCCAGAAAGAATGCAGTCGTCGTAAGGTTGTGGTATATGGCGGAGTAAAGATGACATCTTATTCAGGTTAGACGAGCGCTCGAAATTTGAATGAAGGAAAGCAAACTTTCAGAAAGCTAAATACAGAGTGGGCCAAAAAAAGGTTCCATTTTCAAACTGCTGTCACTGGCTGGTGTTTCAATATTATGAGCTGAAATTTTCAGCATTGATAAAACATGTGATGCCATTTTTCTGACAAAATTTTTATCCAGTTTGGTCAAGTAGATTCAGTTTTACAGCACAATGTTTAAAAATTCCCAAAATTTCAAAAAAAACGGATTTTTAACCAAGAATTTCACAACGAATCATTGCTCATAAACATCCAAATCATCATCAACGTTTGTCGTCCGGCAGCGGCTGGATTGAATTTTACGCGAAACTGGCGAGTCACTGCAGAAAAACTTTCAGATTGCTCCCACCAGATAGCACACCAGACCCGTTGTTCTGCTGTCCACTTAACCATGACGAAACTGCAGAAAACTGAAACACTGTTTTTATTCAAACCGCAGAAAAACTTTTCAAAAGAAACAAATTAACAGACAGAGCAACACAGAAAACAAAAAGTCAACTGAACAATTCTTTCTGTCGCAGTCGCATGGCTGCTGACTCGAGTCCGTTGTGAAACATCAGAATTTCGCTCGAGGTGCTCAAATGCAATTTAAGTGTGAGACCTTTCCACTCTGAGCGCATGATTTGAACTATCACGGGTATCCAAAAGACCCATTTGTCACCTTCGCAACAGTTTCAAAATTGAATCACGCATCTTGATACTAATTTTTTCCTGCACTCATTTCAGTCAATTTGTTGATTTTTCGAGCTTTTTAGAAAATTTGCCACAGTGAGCGCTAGGAATTATATATCGGAAAAAAAATTTTGTCAATAAAATGGCAACACATGTTTTATCAGTGCTGAAAATTTCAGCTCATAATATTAAAACACCAGCCAGTGACAGCAGTTTGAAAATGGAACCTTTTTTTTGGCCCACCCTGTATGTGTCAAACTGTTCGAGTTTTTAGCACTGATTATTTTGTACGTGCTATTGTGTTCGCTTTTTTTGTCCGTTGCACACACATCGGCAAATAAGTTGGCATTTTTGAGAATGTAGTAGTAGTGTGGGACTAATCGCGCCTTGATTGTGAAGACAAGGACTACATTGTATATGCCTTATTTATTCGGCCACACTGTATTATACATCACTAACGATTAGAAAAAGCACATGCACTGTGCATGAAGACTGTCTGTTGAGAAGAGGCAGACCCTGAAAGCTTCGACTACAGTAAACACTGTTGCAACCGTGAGAACCTGCAATTTTCCGGATCTTTATATTCCCATGTTCGATAAAAAAGGTTTGTTTTCTGTTTTGTCAAAGCAGGCTTCACAATTGTTTTCGCAATTCACATACAAAAAAAAGAAATGTAATACGGTCTTTGCAATATCGTACGTACATTGCATTGTATAACTGATTGAAAATAGATACCTATAACCCACTTTTTTTAGCAACACCATGATCTTATTACACGCACGATGCTCTGAGAACTAAGTGACGACACTTGTTTTCATCATTTTACTTTGTACATACGTACTGTATGTTGAATCCTTAATATTTTCTTTTGAGAATAAACTTTTCGTACACATTCGTTTAAAAATGGCTTTTGAACTATAGTAAAAACGTTTACTAGCATGTGAGATCAGTGATGATGCGTTACCGCGTCTTCTAAGAACAAAATACGATGAAGAGAAATTCACGAGCTAAATTACTTTTATTCTCAGGAGCAGAAAATTAAGAAGGAAATACATTGTAAGTAGCGGAAATATGTAAGTATATGGAACAAGAGAAAAAATAATGAACATACATATGATTGTTTGGGAAACTAGTAATCAATATATTAAACTTTCTGTTGCATTCAAAAACAAGCTTGTGTGTTGACGTTTTCCAGCATAAGATTCGTCATTTTGCTCATCCTAAACTATAAAACTAGTGCATGTGGAACAAAACTGCTGCAATTGGCAGCTTGTTGATAACGAGAATGCGCAGCTTAGTTGGTTCGCATCATGGCATGAACTAAATAAATACAAAATTGCAGGCTTTGTGGTGGATGCTGCACATGTGTGCCGTATACCGGCATGTATTGTACAGGGTGGGCCAAAAAAGGTTCCAATTCTAAAATGCTCTCACTGGCGTGTGCTGAAGTGTTTAGAGCTGAAAATTGGAACACCATTAGAAAACAATTGGAGGTTTTTCTGACCAAATTTTTTTTCACGGTATGTTGCCCCTATCACTCACTATAGCAGAATATCTGAAAAACATGAAAAATCGACAAATGTGGTAAAATGCAGAGGGTTAATTTAGCTGCAACAAAGACCAAATGATGAACGTTGGTGACAACCAGAGTGTTTTAACAACACAAAAAAAGATGAAAAAAACAATACGCACATACAGTAGCTTGGAAATGCCGAATGCTTAATTGCATTTGAATAGTCTTTGATCAACCTGATGTTTCACTTCGAATCTTCGAGGGTGCGTGAGCGGTTCTGCTCAGAACAGATGCGAATTTGCCTTTTCAAATTCGAATTGTTTTTTTCTTTTTTTTTTTAATTTACACAATTTGCCACTCTGATTTTTTCACCATAGCAGACTGGTTGTTTTCTGCAATGAAAGGTGCAATTCCATTTTCAGTCGTTGCTGCCATCATGGTTAAGTGGACGGCAGAGAAGCGAGTCTGGTCTGCCAATTGGTGGGAACATGCGAATTTATCTTTTCCACATTTTGGCAATGTTGTACAAAATTCAATTTTACCCCGCGTGGCGATACATCAGTTCGGAAGTCCGTTTATGAGCAATGATAAACAGTGAGATTATGGATGACGTTGTTTTTTCGTCAAAAATCGTTAATTTTTTAAATTACACTGTAAAAATGAACTGAAACGTGTAAACCAAAAAATTGATCAGAAAACTCTCAAAGTGTTCTAACGGTGTTCCAAATTTTAAGCCATGAGGTTCTTGTTACAGCTAAATCAACTCTCTGTATTTCACCACATTTTTCGATTTTTCATGTTTTTTTAGATATTCTGCTGTAGTGAGTGATAGGGGCAACATACCGTAGCAAAAAATTTGGTCAGAAAAACGAAAAACCTCTCCAAATCTTTTTTAATAGTGTTCCAATTTTCAGCTCTACACACCTCAGCACACGACAGTGAAAGCATTTTAAAATTGGAATGTTTTTTGGCCCACCCTGTATATGTACATACCGGCATGTACGCAGAGCTTGTGACAGGTTCGGCAGTTCGATGCGAAAACACTGTATGGTGTATGGCTTATAAGTTTTGTTGTGCATTTGTTTTTTTTCATTTTCTCAAAAAAGTAACGGTCATCGGAAAAATTGATTTACGAAGTCAAGAAAGTCGCAAGACAATGATTAATTTGGTTTTTGCTTATTATTTAGTCTTGGTTGATCGATCACATTGCAGTGCAGCCATTGCAGTTTACGAATGTGGCAATAATAAAGAGCTCTATCATTCATTCATTCATTCATTTTATTTCGCAAGAATGCGGGATGCTCCGCTAAAACTGTTAAGACAGCATGAGATACGGAGACCCATAAAACAACGTAAAACATAAAAACACACAAAAAACAAATCAGTATTTCAAAAAAAAAATAAAATAAAAAAAACACATTCACATGAGAACCTCTGACACAATTTTGCCATGCTTGTTGTTTGCGATTTTATGTAGACCATAACTATTTTATGTAGACCATAACTAAAAGTGTGTATAGTAATGTTAAAAAGCACTATTGTATAGCACGGGTACGTATAATATTGCTGCGTTGCATCCAATTATCTGTAGCAGATGTACTGACAAATTGCGATTATTGATATCGTCGTTATTCCCAGTGATTTGAACCAAAAGCATAGTCAAGTACAGGGGGAGCCAAAAAAGGTTCCAATTCTAAAAAACCCCCCCCCGCTTTTGCTAAAGGGTTTTGCGGGGAAAAATGGAAAACCAAAAAAAAAACATTTGGAGGTTTTTCTGACCAAATTTTTGTTACAGTATGTTGCCCCTATCACTACCTACAGTAAAAAATCTGGAAAACATGAAAAATCGACAAATGTTGTGAAATACAAAGGGTGGATTTAACTGTAACAAAAGGACCTCATAGCTTAAAATTTTTTGAACACGGTTAGAACACTTTGTGAGATTTTTGTGATCAAATTTTTTTTGGTTTACACGTATCAGTTCATTTTTACAGTGTAATTTTCAAAAAAATAGCAATTTTGGACAAAAAACAATGTTCATCCTTGATCTCACTGTTTATCATTGCGGTTTGAATGATCAGATCGATTCAGGAAAAACGGAATGAACTTGAAACCTGTCCGTGTACTTTGTGTTGTGCTATGTGCTGTGCTGTATCAAGAGATCTTTTGCCTTGTCGTTTCTAGTGCAAAATAAAAAAAACAGAAAACATGTGACAACCATATAGCAATTTGCATGTTTCACATGTTTTACATAGAAAAGGCTGTTTCGATGTTTTCTGTTTTAATTTGTACTATGTAGAAACGGCAAGGTACTAGATCTCTCGACACAGCACAGCACACATTTTAATTGGTAAATCGATTGTCAGTGAAAATTGTTTGTGAGTTAATTTCTCTGTACTCATGAAGACAATTTTTCTGAACGAACACGGCGAAAAGTTTGTACCACGGTAATAACGTCACACAAAATATTCCGTTTTTTTCAAAATTTTTGATTTTTAAATTCAATCGTGATCTATCTATCTATTATCTAAAAATGCGTGAGACGCATATAAAAGGGGGAATATGGCCTTGTGTAAGCAGTGAAAGACTTGGCTCGACAACGCTTTTCAAGTCTCTGATGTGGTACACACGGATACAAGTACATAAGAGTCATATTTTTGCGCCGTTTATTTATGATTTCGGTTGCACATGGCAACCCTCGTGCTTTGTATTGTAGACAAATGACCTTTCACATTTGCGGATTTCGGGCATTTAGCGACCACTAAAACTACTAAAATAACAATCAGACTTTAGCTCGCTGACACTGGTTTGTTCAGGACAAATTGTATCGCAGAAGCATTGCGGAACGCAAGGTCTCCTGTGGCAAAGGCAATGACTCACGGGACAGACGGTTTATCCTGCCACACTAGTTGAAGGTGACACCGGTAACAAAGGTGAAAATCAACGGAAGACAACTCCTTTTTGTCACTGGTGCTGGTGTGTACACAGCGGTGCGTACGTTAACAACAACGATAAAGCTACATGCAGCAATATTTTGCAATTTCTGATGTTTCTGTTTTTGCACAGAATTTACAGAATTTCGCACATGGCGTGATTTTAGATTAAATCGAAGAGAACAATTAAAAAATAACTTCAAAGTTTTACGCTTTTCAGCAAAACGAAAACGAAAACGAAAACTTTCGGATTCGCTGCCCTCCGGGGATATAGCGACCGCAGGCCACCGAAACCGAAATCGGGCTAAGATCACTGGTGCCCCCAGGACAGAGCGGGGCTTAGAGGCTGCCCCCCTCACATGCCGAGGGTATTGGTTCCACGGGATGGTGAGCCGTCCATTCCCCAATCCCACCGGAGTTTGGTACCTTCGGGTTTCCGGAATCGGTGGGGGGCGTGCTTCAAAAAAAAAAACAAACGCGGCGCAAAAATATGACCCTTATGTACTTGTATCCGTGTGTACCACATCAGAGACTTGAAAAGCGTTGTCGAGCCAAGTCTTTCACTGCTTACACAAGGCCATATTCCCCCTTTTATATGCGTCTCACGCATTTTTAGATAATATTCTGACTTTTACATAAGCCCCGAAGGTCGGACCAAAATCACAATTCGTTGGTCACACATTCTTCTAAACCCCGGACAACTCAGGTTTTTTATTTTTCGTTTTTAGGCCGATTTCTCCTATGCCATTTCTACGGCCGATTCCCCAAAATCGTCACGATTCAGTACCTAGAATCGCTCACAAAAGAAAAACTGACCCAAAAGCCGTGATCGGCGTAATGAATTACCATGGAAAACACCGTTTTCTTGTTTTTCATTTCTGGACCGGTTTCGCTAAATTCCACGGCCGATTCACCATAAATCGTCACGATTCAGTATCTAGAGTTGCTCATACAAGAAAACTAACCCAAAATCCGTGATCAGCACATTGAATTACCCTAGAAAAACCGTTTTCTCGTTTTTCATTTCTGGACCGATTTCGCCAATTTCCACGGCCGATTCGCCCGAAATCGTCACGATTCAGTATCTAAAGTTGCTCACGTAAGAAAACTAACCCAAAATTCGTGATCAGCGGATTGAATTACCCTGGAAAACACCCTTTTCTTGTTTTTCGTTCCTGGACCAATTTCGCCAACTTCCACGGCCGATTCGCCCGAAATCGTCACGATTCAGCATCTAGAGTTGCTCACGTAAGAAAACTAACCCAAAATTCGTGATCAGCGCATTGAATTACCCTGGAAAACACCCTTTTCTTGTTTTTCGTTTCTGGACCGATTTCGCCAACTTCCACGGCCGATTCGCCCGAAATCGTCACGATTCAGCATCTAGAGTTGCTCACGTAAGAAAACTAACCCAAAATTCGTGATCAGCACATTGAATTACCCTGGAAAACACCCTTTTCTTGTTTTTCGTTTCTGGACCGATTTCGCCAATTTCCACGGCCGATTCGCCCGAAATCGTCACGATTCAGCATCTAGAGTTGCTCACGTAAGAAAACTATCCCAAAATCCGTGATCAGCGTATTGAATTCCTACGGACTAAACATTTCTGCTATTTTTCGTAGCTCAGACAAAATTTGTAAGACTGAAAAAATGATACCCAGTCAAAATGCTACGAATTTTCAAAAAATGCACAATTTTGACCCAAATAATGCCCGGGCAAAAAATAAACTAAATTTTCAGAATCTACGGATGAATTTACCCGAGGAAAAATTCTTGTTCAACTGTGAAAGTGTCCCAGCTAAAAATTGAAAGGGCGAACACTTAAAACCAGGTGACAACCCTGCGAACTTTCAAAAAAGCCCAATTTTTACCCCAAAAAGGGGTCGGGGCAAAAAATTAACTCATTTTTTCAAATCTACGGATGAAATTACCCTAGGAAACATTTTTCTTCAACTGTGAACGTGTCCCAGCTAAAAATTGAAAGGGCGAACACTTGAAACCCGGTGAAAACGCTGCGAACTTTTAAAAATGCCCAAATTTTTACCCAAAAAAGTGGTCGGGGCAAAAAATTAACCCATTTTTCCAAATCTACGGATGAAATTACCCCAGGAAACATTCTTGCTAGACTGTGAACGTGTCGCAGGTAAAAACTGAAAGCGCGAACACATGTTGATGACATACCGGAAAAAAAAAAAGAGATAGAAAAATAAGTAACACTGTTTTCAGAATAGGTTTTTCGTGTCTACAGCGTATGAAAAGTAGTCGGATAAAAATTTTTTCGCGGCTCCAAGCACAACTTTGGGTGTTCGTTTCGTGTGCACAGAACCAAGTTTGTGGCTTATACTATGCTCGCTGGAGGAAGCGAGCAAATTTGAAAAACGCGCGCGAGAGGATAACGGCTCATATAATGCGTGATGCGCTGTCCGCTCGCTGACGCTCGCTCGCGCATCCGCATGATATTACTAAGATAGTAAGAAAGTTTGCTTGATTGTTTGTTTGTCCGCAGCTTTTTGCTATATATAGCATCATCTTTAGCTTCACTCCATTTTAATTCACTAGCAAATAACCCGTGCCTACGGCACGGTTAGCTGATGAAAACAATGATTATTTTTCAGTGGATTTTGACCTTTTTGACCCGGACGATCCGGAGAAAAAATGCATTGGAAATTGATTTTGAGTTGCTTCAACCGACTGTTATTGATTTACCATAGCAATGATCGTTCATTTTAGAAGCAAATTGTACCCGTCGATGTTTATACCTTTTTAATTGCCGCATTTTCTGTTTTTTTTTTGAAAACAATGCTATTTTGTCAAGCCGTACTTTCGCTGATTTCATTGGTGCATATCATAACCTGATTTAGTTACCATAGCACCACGTATTACTGTGTAGATTGTTTTACGCTGATTTCAGCATCAATCAAAGCCACAGATTTTATTATTTTAACTTTGCCAATCTTTTTCATAAGAAGCTGTTTAAATTCTTTGATCAGAAAGCAACACAATCATAACTGCGTTTCCCGTTCAAAATACAAAAGCAATTTTTTAATCATCAACAAACAACTACTATTCCCGTTTAAAATATCAAAATTTTCCCTCTGTTAGTAGCTTCTTCAATGTCGCTAATTTTTGTTTCACTCTTCTTTGATCAGCTGCCTTGCATTGTCATTCCTGTTCAAAGTATCAAAAATCAATCTTGTTTTTCATTTTTTTTCAAATTTCCTTTTCATGTCAATTGTTGTTCAACAGCCATTCCCTCTCAAAAAATCAAAAACAACGTTGTTTGATCAGACAACGTTGTTTGATCAGCAAAAATCAACCGATACCAGTTTTGAAGTATTTAAAAATTAAAAAGCAACCTGTTCAGTATAAGAAAAAATATTTTTTGTGATGCATGAACAGCAGTCATCCCGTCTAAAAAGCAATCTTTTTAGCGATCTCTTTCTACTGTCATCCCCGTTAAAAGTACGACAAAACAATTTTTGATCAGCAACAACCAACTGCTATTCCCGTTCAAAATATTAAAAGGTAATCTCTTCTGATCAGCAACATGAACGGTTTTTCGACTGAAATTGATCAATTATATGTGGACCGTTCCACTGATTTGCTGTCGATCATGGCCACTTTGATGCTGCAATCTTTTTGTAGTCGAACCTGTTTAGCCTATTTGTTCAACAACAATCAATTGCCACGCCCGTTAGTAATTCGATTGGTGTAGATGGCGAACAGCAGCAGCAGCCAAGTCAAAGTTGTCGATCATAACCTAATACTAGCCTATTGACCCGAGCTCATGTGGCTTAATCAATGCCAAGCCTTTTTGGTGAAGTGGCATTGACTTAGAAAGAAAAAACAGTAACGTTTACTGATAAATAACCCTGAAGAAAATTTACCTTGTGCTGCCGTGAAGTCGCCTACAATACAATATTTTTTAATGTATTCAAATAAATAAAAAATGCGAAGTTTATGATTTTGCTATTTTTACCCGTTTACCCTAACCGAAGGCAAGCCATTTGTAAGTGAAGTAAAATCGAATAAAAAATTTAAAAACTAACGTTTTTTTTCATTTACCCGTTTTAAAAGGCTAATGCTTTTTTCCCGTTTACCTAAGCCAAGCCTTTTTTTGTAAAGTGAAAATGCGAAGTTTATGATTTTGTCTATTTTTACCCGTTCACCCTAACCTAAGTCAAGCCTTTTTGTAAGTTAAGTAAGATTGAATAAAAAATATAAAAATTAACGTTTTTTTCATTAAAAAATACCCGTTTTAAGATTGGCTTTTTGAGAATACCGTCCCACCCCTCCCACCTCTAGGCACTAGAAAGCAAAGTTTTTCCAATTTAAACAAATTATACATCATTCTGACCGTCTTGACGCGCTGATTCCGAAAATCACACTTATTTTTTGATTCGAGGTCAATTAGGACCCAAAAATGGTCAAAAACCGTTTTTTGGGCCCTTTCAAAAAATAGTGTTTTTTTCAGCTTTTTAATGAAGCTACAACAAAAATAAAAAACCATTAGATTCGCCTTGATCTGCTGAACATTTTTTGTAAATATACTGTGCCCTAAAAACAAAGTTTAAAAGGTGAATTTTTAAAAAAACTGATTTTAAAGCCAGTTTTTTATTTTTTTCGGGTCTTCAGAACCGTTTTCGGGGCATAGTATGGGGGTCCACCAAAAAGCACTCCGAAATAGCTAGCTCTGTGCCAAGTTTCATTTTCAATTTCGGTCGGCTGGACAACTAAAAAGTAGTTTTACTGTTGGTACCCAGAACGCGATTTGGTCATCATGACACCGACATGCACCTGAACATGTACCACGTGCTGCAACCAGGTGTACTGTGAGATAAAATAAAATAGTTCATCCAAAAGCCCACGAGACCAGCTAATAGTGCCTCAAGAATCAGTCGTCGAAGTGCTTATTCACGGCCATAACAGCGGAGCTATTTTTGCTCGCAAGTGTGAACTATTGGTTAAAAAACCCAATGATAATGTTAGTTTTTGGGGGTTTTCAGCAATTTAGAACCGTTTTCGGGGCATAGTATGGGGGTGCACCAGAAAGCACTCCGAAATAGCTAGCTCTGTGCCAAGTTTCATTTTCAATTTCGGTCGGCTGGATAACTAAAATTTGATTTTACTGTTGGTACCCAGAACGCGATTTGGTCATCATGACACCGACATGCACCTGAACATGTACCACGTGCTGCAACCAGGTGTACTGTGAGATAAAATAAAATAGTGCGTCCAAAAGCCCACAAGACCAGCTAATAGTGCCTCAAGAATCAGTCGTCGAAGTGCTAATTCATGGCCATAACAGCGGAGCTACTTTTGGTACCCAGACCACGATTTTGACACCATGAGAACTACATGTACTGTACATGCACTTATACAAGCGTCTTGTTCTGCCACTGTCAGATAGGAACAAAAAGTGCATCGGAAGGTTCACTAGACTGTTATAGCTAATTTTTACACAAAAACCAGTCGTTGAAACAACCATTCAGTACCATAGCAGAGTATTTGATGATTTTCCGTGCATATAAGAAAAGAAATGATACTGTTGGTTTTCGATTTCAGTTCAATTAGTTGGATCAGTGTTTGCGCCACAGTGTTGAGTGCTGCTGGAGGCGCTCCGAAAGAACAGTCAATGTTTCAACTTTGAACTTTCCAGTCGGTCGGCCACATTCACAAAGTGTATTTCATACCGGTTAACCCACCATACCGTTAACGGTTAACATACCGGTTACCATATGTTGGTACCCAAATCGCGTTCTGGGTACCAACAGTAAAACCATTTTTTAGTTATCCAGCCGACCGAAATTGAAAATGAAACTTGGCACAGAGCTAGCTATTTCGGAGTGCTTTCTGGCGCACTCCCATACTATGCCCCGAAAACGGTTCTAAATTGCTGAAAACCCCCAAAAACTAACATTATCATTGGGTTTTTAACCAATAGTTCACACTTGCGAGCAAAAATAGCTCCGCTGTTATGGCCGTGAATAAGCACTTCGACGACTGATTCTTGAGGCACTATTAGCTGGTCTCGTGGGCTTTTGGATGCACTATTTTATTTTATCTCACAGTACACCTTGTTGCAGCACGTGGTACATGTTCAGGTGCATGTCGGTGTCATGATGACCAAATCGCGTTCTGGGTACCAACAGTAAAACTACTTTTTAGTTATCCAGCCGACCGAAATTGAAAATGAAACTTAGCACAGAGCTAGATATTTCGGAGTGCTTTCTGGTGCAGCCCCATACTATGCCCCGAAAACGGTTCTAAATTGCTGAAAACCCCCAAAAACTAACATTATCATTGGGTCTTTAACCAATAGTTCACACTTGTGAGCAAAAATAGCTCCGCTGTTATGGCCAGGAATAAGCACTTCGACGACTGATTCTTGAGGCACTATTAGCTGGTCTCGTGGGCTTTTGGATGCACTATTTTATTTTATCTCACAGTACACCTGGTTGCAGCACGTGGTACATGTTCAGGTGCATGTCGGTGTCATGATGACCAAATCGCGTTCTGGGTACCAACAGTAAAACTACTTTTTAGTTATCCAGCCGACCGAAATTGAAAATGAAACTTGGCACAGAGCTAGCTATTTCGGAGTGCTTTCTGGTGCACCCCCATACTATGCCCCGAAAACGGTTCTAAATTGCTGAAAAACCCCCAAAAACTAACATTATCATTGGGTCTTTAACCAATAGTTCACACTTGTGAGCAAAAATAGCTCCGCTGTTATGGCCATGAATAAGCACTTCGACGACTGATTCTTGAGGCACTATTAGCTGGTCTCGTGGGCTTTTGGACGCACTATTTTATTTTATCTCACAGTACACCTGGTTGCAGCACGTGGTACATGTTCAGGTGCATGTCGGTGTCATGATGACCAAATCGCGTTCTGGGTACCAACAGTAAAACCATTTTTTAGTTATCCTGCCGACCGAAATTGAAAATGAAACTTGGCACAGAGCTAGCTATTTCGGAATGCTTTTTGGTGGACGCCCATACTATGCCCCGAAAACGGTTCTGAAGACCCGAAAAAAATAAAAAACTGACTTTAAAATCAGTTTTTTTTTAAAATTCACCTTTTAAACTTTGTTTTTAGGGCAGAGTATGTTTACAAAAAATGTTCAGCAGATCAAGGCAAATCGAATGGTTTTTTTATTTTTGTCGTAGCTTCATTAAAAAGCTGAAAAACACTATTTATTGAAAGGGCCCCAAAAAACGGTTTTTGGCCATTTTTGGGCCCTAAATGATTTTGAATCAAAAAATTTTCTGAATCAGCGCGTCAAGACGGTCAAAATGATGTATTATTTGTCTAAATTGGAAAAACTTTGCATTCTAGTGCCTAGAGGAAGTCGCTATTCTGAAAAATCGGGTCTTAAAAAAGCTAATGCTTCTTTTACCCGTTTACCCTAACATAAGCCAAGCCTTTTTTCAAAAGTGAAAATGAATAGAAGAAACAAAAAAGTGACGTTTATAATTTCGTTTTGCAGTCATTGCTTCTTTTTACCCGTTTACCCCAACATGACCCAAACATTTTGCAAAGTGAAAATGAATGGTAAATACCATTTCGACCCAATTAAAAAACTAACTTTTTTCAAAGACGGTTTTGTTACATCTTTGGCAGTCGCTCGTCAAGTTTTGAGCAGCAACAATTGCCAGTTGCCCATCGTGCGTTAGGATGAAATTATCGCTCATAACCATGGAGTATCAATTTGAAAATGAAACATGGAGTATCAATTTCAATGCAATGTACTTGTTTTGAATCCAAAGTGCAACTTGCAATGCCGATGTCGATGTGCGTTTTGCAACCCGATTTTTAAAAACAAAAAAGTTCAAACTTTTTTCAAAGACGGTTTTGTTACATCTTTCCCAGTCAATCATCAAGTTTTGATCAGCCACGCTTCTATTTGCCTATGCTGCACTGAACTGTCTCTGTTGACCAAAGAGTATCATGATGACTACAGCTATGAAGTGCGACGTTTTGAGAAAACAATCTCAACTGGCATTAATAAAAAAATAGGTCAAAGAAATTGAGATGGAGTTTTCTTAAGTAGCAAAAAAGGGCGCCAATTCAAATCGGCCAAAAATGACACGCGGTTACAGACAGACAGACAGACACTTTGTAAATTTAATAATATAGATTTTTATTGTATGGGAATGATGATGATTTTTTGACTTTTCACAGAACAGAGATTGGAAACAGTTCACATGAACCATGAATAAAAACTGGAGAGAAGCTACCGATGATGCTATATATAGCAAAAAGCTGCGGACAAACATTCAAACAATCAAACAAACTTTCTTACTATCTTAGTATTATAGATGATTCATGTGAACTTTTTTCAATCTCTGTTCTGTGAAAAGTCCAAAAATCATCATCATTCCGATGCAATAAAAATATTTGGTTCTGATCCGTGATGCAGCATTCACCGGAGAAACGGCAATTCTAATGCTTTGAGAAGCGAAACAAAGCACCTCAGAAGCAATGTAATGCTGTAACAAAAATGCGCAATTTTCTTAGCTTTATTTCAGTAGAAAATAGCATTTCTGTTGACAGCATTATTTTAGCAATAAAATTAAAAAAATGCTGCAGCTTTTTTGGGCATCTTTTGGTGGTTTATTGCAGCATTTTTTTAGCTTCTGGTGTGCACTGCATACATTGTTGCATTTATCTTGCGAGTGGCGAACTTTTCTACTAAAATAATGCTGCTTGTGACCATGAAAATGCTTTTTATCCCAGCAACTAATAATAATGCAGTGAAAAAAGCGGTCTGCTTTTTCTGAGGAAAACGGTGAAAAAAGCGCTTTATTTCGAAAAATGAAAAACAAAAATGCTTTTAATGCTGTTAAAGAAATGCGCTTTACCTGCAGGTGTTCCATTGTAAAGCCTACAGAATGGCGCATTTTCTGTACAGCATTAAATCGCTTCTGAGGTGCTTTGTTTTGCTTCTCAAAGCATTAGAATTGCCGTTTCTCCGGTGATTATTAAAAGAGGTGCATGTGCAGTGGCGGTGGCCCCTGCCCTAGAACACAGGAAAGAAAGCAATGCAAAAACTAAATTGATCATTTTCACCTTATCAAAAAGGCTTGGCTTAGGATTAGGATTAGGTTAAGGATTAGGAACCTACAACGACTGATTGCAAGCAACCTCCAATCAGAAATCAAAAAAGATCACTTTTAAGAATGTATGCAAATCGTTATGATCGACCACTTTAATCATGCGGATGCGCGAGCGAGCGCAGCGAGCGGAGAGCGCATCACGCATAATATGAGCCGTTTTCCCCTCGCGCGCGTTTTTCAAACTTTCTCGCTGCCCTGCAGCGAGCATAGTATAAGCCACAAACTTGGTTCTGTGCACACGAAACGAACACCCAAAGTTGTGCTTGGAGCCGCGAAAAAAAAATTTATCGGACAACTTTTCATACGCTGTAGACACGAAAAACCTATTCTGAAAATCGTGTTACTTCTTTCTCTTTGTATTTTTTTTTCAGATATGTAATCAACATGTGTTCGCCCTTTCAATTTTTACCTGCAACACTTTCACAGTCGAACAAAAATGTTCCCTGGGGTAATTCCATCCGGAGATTTTGAAAATTGGGTTAATTTTTTACCCAGACCCTGTTTTTGGGTAAAAAATTGGGCATTTTTAAAAGTTCGGAGGGTTTTCACCTGGTTTTAAGTGTTCGCCCTTTCAATTTTTAGCTGGGACGCTTTCACAGTTCAACAAAAATGTTTTCTGGGGCAATTTCATCTGTAGATTCTGAAAATTTAGTTTATTTTTTTTGCCCGGGCACTTTTTTGAGTCAAAATTGTGCATTTTTTGAAAGTTCGTAGCATTTTGACTGGGTATCAGTTTTTCACTCTTTCAAATTTTGTCTGAACTACGAAAAATAATAGGAAAAGGTCTAGTCCGTAAGAATTCTATGCGCTGATCACGAATTTTGGGTTAGTTTTCTTACGTGAGCAACTCTAGATGCTGAATCGTGACGATTTCGGGCGAATCGGCCGTGGAAATTGGCGAAATCGGTCCAGAAACGAAAAACAAGAAAAGGGTGTTTTCCAGGGTTATTCAATGCGCTGATCACGAATTTTGGGTAAGCTTTTTTATGTGAGCAACTCTAGATGCTGAATCGTGACGATTTCGGGCGAATCGGCCGTGGAAATTGGCGAAATCGGTCCAGAAACGAAAAACAAGAAAAGGGTGTTTTCCAGGGTAATTCAATGCGCTGATCACGGATATTGGGTTAGTTTTCTTACGTGAGCAACTCTAGATGCTGAATCGTGACGATTTCGGGCGAATCGGCCGTGTAAATTGACGAAATCGGTCCAGAAACGAAAAACAAGAAAAGGGTGATTTCCAAGGTAATTCAATGCGCTGATCACGGATTTTGGGTTAGTTTTCTTACGTGAGCAACTCTAGATGCTGAATCGTGACGATTTCCGGCGAATCGGCCGTGGAAATCGGCGAAATCGGTCCAGAAATGAAAAACAAGAAAACGGCGTTTTCCATGGAAATTCAATGCACTTATCACGGATTTTGGGTTAGTTTTTTATGTGAGCAACTCTAGATACCGAATCGTGACGATTTCGGGCGAATCGGCCGTGGAATTTAGTGAAACCGGTCCAGAAATGAAAAACAAGAAATCGGTGTTTTCCATGGTAATTCATTGCGCCGATCACGGCTTTTGGGTCAGTTTTCTTATGTGAGCAATTCTAGGTACTGAATCGTGATGATTTTGGGCGAATCGGCCGTAGAAATAGCATAGACGAAATTGGCCTAAAAAACGAAAAATGAAAAACCTGAGTTGTCCGGGGTTTAGAAGAATGTGTGACCAACGTATTGTGATTTTGGTCCGACCTTTGGGGCTTATGTAAAAGTCAGAATATTATCTAAAAATGCGGGAGACGCATATAAAAGGAGGAATATGGCCTTGTGTAAGCAGTGAAAGACTTGGCTCGACAACGCTTTTCAAGTCTCTGATGTGGTACACACGGATACAAGTACATAAGAGTCATATTTTTGCGCCGTTTATTCTTTAGTTCGGTTGCAAGTGGCAACCCTCGTACATTGTAGACAAATTAAACTTTCACATTTGCTTTTTTCTAGCATTTAGCGACCTCTAAAACCACTAAAATAACGATCAGACTTTAGACCGCTGACACTGGTTTGCACAAAGTGTATCGCAGAGGCATTGGGAACGCAAGGTCTCCTTCTGTGGCAATGACTCACCGGTTTATCCTGTCACAAGAGTTTGGTAAAAAGGGTGAAAATCAACGGAAGACAACACTTTTTGCACTGGTGCTGCTGTATGCACAGCAGTGCGTACGTTAGCAACAACGATAAAGCTACATGCAGCAATGTTTTGCAATCTCTGATGTTTCTGTTTTTTTTGCACAGAATTTACAGTATAGCCGATTAAACATGGCAGCTTTTTTCAGGGTGCAAGGAGCGCGCGAATTTTGAATGAAAGAAAAAGAAGTTCAGAAACCAAATTGTATGCCAAATTTGATGCGTTTTTTTAAACTAATGGATTATCCGTATTATTCTGTTCATTCTTTCTCCCTTGCACACATGATTGGAAATTATGTTGGCATTTTTGAAAAAGACAACTCCTAGTCAGCGACTAATCCCGTCTTGATGGACTGCCTCATTTATTCGGCCATGCTGTACAGAATTTCGCACATGATGTGATTTTAGACTAAATTGAAGAGGCCAATTGAAAAATATCTAGATAACTTCAAAGTTTTTACGCTTTTCAGCAAGCTTTTAAGCAACCACGTGGAAGTTGGCGAAATCGGTCCAGAAACGAAAAACAAGAAAAGGGTGTTTTCCAGGGTATTTCAATGCGCTTATAACAAAATTTGGGTTAGTTTTCTTACGTGAGCAACTCTAGACGCTGAATCGTGACGATTTCGGGCGAATCGGGCGTGGAAGTTGGCGAAATCGGTCCAGAAACGAAAACCAAGAAAAGGGTGTTTTCCAGGGTAATTCAATGCGCTGATCACGGATTTTGGGTTAGTTTTCTTACGTGAGCAACTCTAGATGCTGAATCGTGACGATTTCGTGCGAATCGGCCGTGGAAGTTGGCGAAATCGGTCCAGAAACGAAAAACAAGAAAAGGGTGTTTTCCAGGGTAATTCAATGCGCTGATCACAGATTTTGGGTTAGTTTTCTTACGTGAGCAACTCTAGATGCTGAATCGTGACGATTTCGGGCGAATCGGCCGTGGAAGTTGGCGAAATCGGTCCAGAAACGAAAAACAAGAAAAGGGTGTTTTCCAGGGTAATTCAATGCGCTGATCACGAATTTTGGGTTAGTTTTCTTACGTGAGCAACTCTAGATGCTGAATCGTGACGATTTCGGGCGAATCGGCCGTGGAAATTGGCGAAATCGGTCCAGAAATGAAAAACGAGAAAACGGTTTTTCCAGGGTAATTCAATGTGCTGATCACGGATTTTGGGTTAGTTTTTTTGTATGAGCAACTCTAGATACTGAATCGTGACGATTTATGGTGAATCGGCCGTGGAATTTAGCGAAACCGGTCCAGAAATGAAAAACAAGAAAACGGTGTTTTCCATGGTAATTCATTACGCCGATCACGGCTTTTGGGTCAGTTTTTCTTTTGTGAGCGATTCTAGGTACTGAATCGTGACGATTTTGGGGAATCAGCCGTAGAAATGGCATAGGAGAAATCGGCCTAAAAAACGAAAAATGAAAAACCTGAGTTGTCCGGGGTTTAGAAGAATGTGTGACCAACGAATTGTGATTTTGGTCCGACCTTCGGGGCTTATGTAAAAGTCAGAATATTATCTAAAAATGCGTGAGACGCATATAAAAGGAGGAATATGGCCTTGTGTAAGCAGTGAAAGACTTGGCTCGACAACGCTTTTCAAGTCTCTGATGTGGTACACACGGATACAAGTACATAAGGGTCATATTTTTGCGCCGCGTTTGTTTGTTTTTTTTGAAGCACGCCCCCCACCGATTCCGGAAACCCGAAGGTACCAAACTCCGGTGGGATTGGGGAATGGACGGCTCACCATCCCGTGGAACCAATACCCTCGGCATGTGAGGGGGGCAGCCTCTAAGCCCCGCTCTGTCCTGGGGGCACCAGTGATCTTAGCCCGATTTCGGTTTCGGTGGCCTGCGGTCGCTATATCCCCGGAGGGCAGCGAATCCGAAAGTTTTCGTTTTCGTTTTCGTTTTGCTGAAAAGCGTAAAACTTTGAAGTTATTTTTTAATTGTTCTCTTCGATTTAATCTAAAATCACGCCATGTGCGAAATTCTGTAAATTCTGTGCAAAAACAGAAAAATTAGAGATTGCAAAACATTGTTGCATGTAGCTTTTTCGTTGTTGTTAACGTACGCACCGTGTACACACCAGCACCAGTGACAAAAAGGAGTTGTCTTCCGTTGATTTTCACCTTTTTACCGGTGTCACCTTCAACTAGTGTGGCAGGATAAACCGTCTGTCCCGTGAGTCATTGCCTTTGCCACAGGAGACCTTGCGTTCCGCAATGCTTCTGCGATACAATTTGTCCTGAACAAACCAGTGTCAGCGAGCTAAAGTCTGATTGTTATTTAGTAGTTTTAGTGGTCGCTAAATGCCCGAAATCCGCAAATGTGAAAGGTCATTTGTCTACAATACAAAGCACGAGGGTTGCCATGTGCAACCGAAATCATAAATAAACGGCGCAAAAATATGACTCTTATGTACTTGTATCCGTGTGTACCACATCAGAGACTTGAAAAGCGTTGTCGAGCCAAGTCTTTCACTGCTTACACAAGGCCATATTCCTCCTTTTATATGCGTCTCACGCATTTTTAGATAATATAAGATATTTTTCTTATACTGAACAGGTTGCTTTTTACTTTTTAAACACTCTAAACGGGTATCGGGTGATTGTTGCTGATCAAAGAAGATTGTTTTTTGATACTTTACATGGGAACTAGCCTATTGACCCGAGCGTATGTGGCTTAATCAATGCCAAGCCTTTTTGGTGAAGTGGCATTGACGAAAGAAAAAACAGTAACGTTTACTGAATAATAACCCGGAAGAAAATTTACCTTGTGCTGCCGTGAAGTCGCCTACAATACGATATTTTTTTAATGTATTTAAATAAATAAAAAATGCGAAGTTTATGATTTTGCTATTTTTACCCGTTCACC